>JAWHQI010001709.1:0-60112 GCA_033032865.1 Dactylorhiza incarnata
ATGCTAAAAGAGAAGAAGAAGAAGAAGAAGCTGGAGTGAATCAGACTCTAGCTCATCAGAATCTGAAATGGAAGAAGCCCTCATTGGGCTGGTTGCTGTTGAAGAACTGCTGTTGGCAGGATGGCAGTCAGGGCCCCTCTATCACATTCAGATAGTGATGTAGAGGAGGATGAGGTCATTCACAATGACCATGGGCTGATGGCTCTAACTAAAGATGAGGACAACCACAATAATTTTGAACATGAGCAGGTATTAATTCATTCCATATCCTCTTCTGATTATTAGACTAGTCTAGAATCTGATGCACCTCCATCAATTAATGGAAGGGGCAAGGATGCTTAGGAACAATTCAATCAACTGATTGATAAGTATGGTATTCTTTTGGAAGCTCTGAAGAAGAGCAAGAAGCTTGCCAAGAGGCAAGCCCAGGAAATTGTTTCCCTCAAGATGACAAAGGATGTCAACATTGAACCTACCACCCTGGTAGCTCAGATGAGTAGATAGATTAGCCATCTTCAAGGGTTAAATATTGTGCAATTAAGCATTATTTTTCTGAAGAACAAGGTCATCAAGGACCTTGAAGAAAAGCTTGAGAAGGAGAAGAGCCTGGTGCTCAACTCTCCAAGCTCAAATCTGTGCTTCCCCTTATTGATACCTTCTCCTCTCAAACCAATAGGAGAGGACCTGGATTCAACAAGATGGAAGTAGGAGAAGGGAGTGGAGTAAAGAGCAAGAAGAAGGCTAAGCCTCAACCCACCTCTCAAAAGGTGATGCTTCCTTCCAACAGGTATGACCATGAAGGCATTCATGGTCACTGGAAGATTGGGAGTTACTATAGGAAGGGAAATGCTCCTTCCCATAGTGAAAGAGAGGGAATGTTTTGAGAGCAATGAAAGCTCCCCATGAGGAAAATACAAATGGCCCAATCTGGACCATTTATTTTTGGTGCTTCAGCACCTTCAGTCAAGAATAAGGAAGCAAGCACTTCCAAATCTGCCTCAGCAAAAAGCAAGACTACTGTCAAATCTGTTGACAAGGCCTGCTGCTCAGTATCTGATTCCCTCAGACCTAGTATGGCTGCTAAGGCCAAAGCAAGCTGAGGCCATCAGGACAAATAGCAGCAAGAACTATCCACAAATTATCCTTTAGGTCAGATTATTGCTGAAAGAAATAGGAAGAATGTTGCAGTCTCCTCTGCTGAACATGTGCACAGGTGATGTACTTATTCAGAAAAAATGCTCAAAAAAGGAGATACAATATTCATGATTGTTGGTGCTGTGGCAAGGTGGGACACTTTGCCATAGATTGTTAGTATAACCCCAATGTACCTATTGCAAAGAAGTGCTTTCCTGCTAGGAGGGTAGCTAGTGTGAGAGTATCTCATCAAACTAACAGGCACCTAAGACCCAAAAACTCTTTGGGATCCTAAGGATAACTAAATCCTTCTTTGCAGGGTAGTTCAAGTACCAGTCTCAATCAAATATGGGTACTTGGATAGTGGGTGCTCAAGGCACATGACAGGAACTAGGAGTCTCCTACCGGGATTACAAGCCTGTGAAGAATGGACCCAAAGTAATCTTTGGGGGGGTCAGAAAAGGGAGTCACCATAGTTATGGTATGATCACTAATGGCATAGTCTCTTTCTCACAAAAGTAGCTTATGTTGAAGGGTTGCAACACAACCTTGTCAGCATAAGCAACTGTGTGATCTTGGCCATGTCATTGAATTTCACAATGATAAGTGCCTCATCAAAAGGTCTGATGACTTGGAGATCATTCTTTCAGGCACTAGGAGTGGAAGATGTTTATTGTTTAGATTTCTTCTGCAAATCTTTTTCCTCTCCTATATGTCTTGTAGCAGATGAGAGTGAGTCTTTATGTGTTCAATGGCACAAGAGACTTGCCCACATCACTACAAGACAATGCATTAGACTATTCTCTAAGAACTTGGTTAGAAATAGTCCTAATTTAATGTGTTAAAATGGCTCATGTCATGCTTGCCAAATGGGTAAGCAAAACAAGGGCCACTTTTAAAAGTATTGGCTCCAAAGACACTAAGAGATGTCTTTATCTATTGCACATGGACTTGTTGGGTCCTATGCCAATTCAAAGCTTAGGAGGGAAGTTGTATACCTTAGTGATTGTTGATGATCACTCAAGATATACATGGGTATTTTTCCTTAGGAAGAAATCTGATACGCTAAATATCTTCATAAGCCATGTCAAGGCCATTCAGAATGACTTGCATGTACTGTGTCAGAACTAGGTCTGACCATGCACAGAGTTTCAATCTGAAGCCATGACAAGGTTCTGTCAAGAACTAGGTATCCTTCAAGAATTTCCTATCCAAGGACCCCACAACAAAATGGGGTGGCTGAGAGGAGGAATAGATCATTGATAGAAGCTGGGAGAACATTGCTTAGTGACTCTTCACTCCCAGAATATTTCTGGGCTGAAGCAGTCAATACTGCATGTTAAGTTCTCAATAGAGCTTTCATCAATTAGATCATGGAATTACCCCCTATGAGATTTTGAAAGGCAAACAACCAACAATTTCATACTTTAGGATCTTTGGATCTAATTGCTACATTCTAAATAATGGAAAAGCTCATTTAACCAAGTTTGCTGAAAAATGCAACATGGGATTCTTGTTGGATATAGCTCATATAGTAGAGCCTATAGGGTATATAACAAGAAACTCATGTTGTGGAAGAGTCCATGCATGTAGTATTTGATGAGTCGCACCTAATCTACAAGGCTGGCCCAGTTCTTCTATTCGGACAGGAGTGAAGGATGCAATGGAAGAACTATCCATACAAGAACCTTCCAGCAACAATAAAGCAAATCCTGATGTAGAAGTTCAAGAAGAAGGCAGAGGTGCAAGATGCTGAAGATGCTGAAGATGCCTGAAGAAGCTACTGAACTAGTTGAAGAAGTTCAGCAAGTTGAGCACAGATTTCCTGCAGCTACAAGACATCTAAGGGATCATCCCTTAGAACATATTATTGGAAATGTCCAGCGAGGTGGTGACAACCAGAAGCAGAGCTTATAATGAGGCCATGTTCCTCAGTTTTCTGTCATAGGTAGAGCCTAAGAAGTTGAAGGGGCCAATATGGATCCATTCTGGATCCAGGCAATGCAGGAAGAACTGTTGCAATTCAAAAGATGCAAAGTATGGAAATTGGTGCCAAGACCACAAGGACACAACATCATTGGCACCAAAATGATCTATTCAGAAATAAGATGGATGAGAATGGAACTATCATCAAAGAACAAGGCAAGGCTTGTTGCAAAGGTATACAGGCAAGAGGAAGGGATTGACTTTGATCAAACCTTGCCCCAGTTGCAAGGTTGGAGGCTATAAGGTTATTCCTTGCACATGCAGCCCACAAAGGCTTCAAAGTATAACAGATGGATGTCAAGTCAGCATTCCTATATGGAAATCTGAAAGAGGAAGTAATATGTAGAGCAGCCATCAGGTTTTGTCCACCCTACTCTCACTTCTCATGTCTATTTTCTTAAGAAAGCCCTGTATGGTCTTAAGCAAGCCCCAAGGCTTGGTATGAGACATTGTCTAGCTTTCTCATCAAGAACAAGTTCTTGAGGGGAAAGATAGATAGCACATTGTTTCTTAGGGAAACAAGGGGCAAGATTCTCCTAGTCCAAATATATGTTGATGACATAATTTTTGGGTCTACTGATGACAACCTCTACAAGAGATTTGCTAATCTAATGCAGGGGGAGTTGAGATGAGCAGTATGGGTGAGCTCAAATATTTCCTTAGGCTCTAGGTGAAACAGTCTGAGGATGGAATCTTCATTTCCAAACTAAGTACCCAAGGAGCTCATCAAGAAATTTGGGATGGAATCTTCTTCCACCATGAGGACACCCATGGGATCTAATGTATCATTAGACAAGGATGAAAAGGGGAAGGCTTTTGATGAGTCCATGTACATGTGTATCATTGGATCCTTATTGTACTTAACTGCGAGTAGGCCAGACATTATGTATTCTACATGTGTTTGTGCTAGGTATCAGGCCTGTCCTAAGGAGTCTCACTACACCTCTATGAAGAGGATCTTGAGATACCTCAAGGGAAGTCCTGATCATGGCCTTTGGTACCCTAGAAACAATGATTTTGAACTGATAGGCTACTCAAGTGCAGATTTTGGCAGGATCAAAGAGGATAGGAAAAAGCACAAGTGGCACCTGTCAATTCCTAGGGAGGAGGCTGGTCTCATGGAGCAGCAAAAAAGCAAACCAGTGTGGCCATATCCATAGCTGAGTCAGAGTATATTGCAGTAGATAGCTGCTGTGCTCAAATTATGTGGATCCAACATCAGTTGGAAGACTACAACATCAGGTAAGACATTCTCCCCTGCTGTGTGACTCATCCAGTGCAATTTCTATTGCTAAAATCATGTTTCCCATAGCAGGACCAAGCACATAGAAATTAGTATCATTTATTAGGGAGCATGTAGAGTGTGAAAATATCAAACTTGATATGTCCCTGCAGACAATCAAGTAGCTGATATCTTCACTAAGCCATTGGATGAGGCCAAGTTTAAAGCTTTCAAGATAGAACTAGGGATGTTGAGCGTAGACTAGTACTCACATTGAGGGGGGAGCTTAGAATGGGATGTTTAATTTGAACAGGTTCAGTTATTACAGAAATTGCTCACCAATTAAGGGGGACCAAATTCCCTGCTCAGGTTGAGGGGGAGATGGGCAATGCCAAGATTGTATAGGTTGACCTATAAGTTGATCCAAAGGGATCTATAGATGTTTCCTTCCCAATCCCTAATGGGATAAATAGTTGAAGAAACCAGAAAGGCGGAGAAAGAGCCATTGCTAAGTAAGAACCTATGCTTAGGATATTAGCAATAGGGAGATAGGGCCTATGCTACACATGTTGAAACCGATTTCTCGTCTCTGTGGAGTTCGGGGACCCCAACAAGTTGAGGGGTGGCCGTCTCTTACTCCTCCCAAGGGAGAGCTCTAGGTTGAAGGTGTTGGAAACTATGAACTGGACCAAGGGCTTAGTGGGGAGGTCCCGCCACATACCCGGAAGGCCCTTAGGAACTTCCCCTCCCAAGTCCACTACTAAGCTTGGGCACCACTGGAGGCTCTCCTCACCCCTAGAGAGACTTGGGGAGGGGAGAGAGAAAGAGAGAGAGAGAGCTAGCCTAGAATCCTCATCAAATGGTGCCCCCTTGGTCCTATTTATAGGATTTCTGAAGTTGGGCTGCATAATAACCAAACTCTGACCTATCAGATTACCAAAATACCCCGGATTTGGCCTGCGAATAGCCAAATCCGGCTGCTCTGAGGTGCTAAACGCAGACCGACCCCAACTAGGGGCTCGGCGAGCCCCATAATTGGGGTGGGCGAGACCGGGGGGGTCGGCTCCCCTGTTGGTCTCGCCACTCCTGCTGGTGCTGGTCGAGACCCAACTAGGGGCGGCCCCCCTGCTGGTCTCGCCCCTCTGCTGGGGTTGGGCGAGACCCAACTAGGGAGGCCCCCCTGGTGGTCTCGCCTTCTGCTGGGGGTGCGGGGGGGCGAGAGGAGCTCGCCCCCCTTTCTCCTTGGGGCGGGGCGAGAGGAGCTCGCCCCCCTGGGGTCTCGCCCCCTGCTGCTGCGGGCGCGGGGGCGAGAGGAGCTCTCCCCCCCCCAGGAGGGGACGGGGTCGAGAGGAGCTCGCCCCTCTTTCCTTGGGGCGGGGCGAGAGGAGCTCGCACCCCCCCCCCCGGGTCTCCCCCTGCAGCTGGGGGCGCGGGGCGGGAGGAGCTCACCGCCCTGGAGGGGACGGGGGCGAGAGGAGCTCACCACCCTTGCCATGGGGCGGGGCGAGAGGAGCTCGCCCCCCTGGGGTCTCGCCCCCCCTGCTGCTGGGGGGCGCGGGGGGCGAGAGGGAGCTTGCCCCCTTGCCTTGGGGCGGGGCAAAAGGAGCTCACCCCCCTGCTGCTGGGGGCGCGGGGGCGAGAGGATCTCGCCCCCGCCCTGGAGGGGACGGGGGCGATAGGAGCTCGCCCCCCTTGCCTTGGGGAGGGGCGAGAGGAACTCGCCCCCCCTGGGTCTCGCCCCCCTGCTGCTGGGGGCGCGTGGGCGAAAGGAGATCGCCCCCCTTGCCTTGGGGCGGGGCGAGAGGAGCTCGCCCCCTGGGGTCTCGCCCCCCTGCTGCTGGGGGCGCGGGGGCGAGAGGACCCCTCCCCACCTGGAGGGGACGGGGGCGAGAGGAGCTCGCCCCCCCCCCCCCCCCCCCCCCCCCCCCCGCTGGGGTCTCGCCCCCCCTGCTGCTGGGGGCGCGGGGGGGCGAGAGGAGCTCGCCCCCCTGGAGGGGACGAGGGCCAGAGGAGCTCGCCCCCCTTGCCTTGGGACGGGGCGAGCGTAAGGTCTCTATTTCCACCGCTCGACCTCCTCCTTCCCTGCCCTGGATGTTGCTGAGAAATGATGTTCTAAGAATGCTTCTAGTGTCTCGAGATCCTACTCGGCGAATACAGGGTTGTACACAATCCCCGCTCTTTCGAGCGAGGTACATGCTCGGAAAGAAATGTCCAACCCTGTATATTCGACGAGTGTCGCTGGAAATCTGACTAACAGAGCTATTTTGAGAAAAAAAAAAACATAAAGCCTCCTTGATAGGTCCTCCAACCCTGCCGGCTAGAGAGAGCCCGGCTAGCAGAGCCACCCCAGGGGAAAACACTTAGCCTCCCTAAGATGTCCTCTGTTGGGGAAATGATTTATCTTAACCCCTAGAATTGAGAAGAATATATTTCTTAGAATGAAAAATTAATCTAAGTAAATATGCGTCGAATAGTAATCGACGCATCGTCGAAATGTAGTCGACGTTTCTCTCAGAATGAGTCGAAGTAACTCTAAGAAGAATTCGATGTAATCTTTGTCGACGTACCTCTGACTTCTAGTCGACAGCATTTAATAAAGTCGATGCACCTTAGTCGACGCACCTTCCTTATTCTCCTCTCGACGTCCAGCCAGGATGAACTCGACGTTCACGTCGAATAGTAATCGACGCACGTCGATTTCTATAAGAAATTCAAAAACACGCCAGATCTCTTTCCTTCTTTCTGTAGATCTGATTCTTATGGAATGATATTATTCTTTTATAGCGGTTCTGAATCAATCTTTCCTTCTATTTGATTCTTGAGTAATTGATTAAGATTATTATGGATATTATTTGAAATCAGAATGAATTCTTTCCTTCTACAGATTTAATTCCTATGGAAACTTTTTATCTCTAATTGCTGATTGATTATTCTCCTTAAGCAACATCTTTTGAAACAGAGCTATAAATAAAGAGGAGATCGGCAGAGAATGAGGACTAGTGATCCACCATATACATTTGAAAAAGAGGAAGAGCTCCCAAGTGAAGAGTGAGAAAGCTGAGAAAAGAGATAGTGTGCTGGAGCAAAGAAAAAGCCTTCATCTTCTCCTCCTGAAGCCATTCTGCTGCAAATTCTGAAAGCTCTCACAAAGAGAGAAAAGCTTACAATCTCTTCTCACTATAGAAGAGAGATTACAATCACTATTCTTATGCTTCTAATCTTCTTGCTAGGAAGAAGATTCTTTCTTGTTTAAATTACTTCTTCTACTTCTTCTCTTTATCTTCATTTTACTTTTAAAACTGTGTAAAAGAGTTTTTAGAATCTCTCTTCAAAAAATTCAGTTGTACTGGTTCTAAGAGTCTCCTTATAAAAAGACTCCGGCTGGTTCTAAGAGTCTCCTTATCAAAAGACTCAGGCTGGTTCTAAGAGTCTCCTTATCAAAAGACTCAGTGCAAGATAGTGAATTCCTACCAAGGGGGTAGAAGAGTGGACTACCCAAAAGTTTGGGGAACCACTATATTTCTTTGTGTTGTGCTGTGATTTTCATTTTGCTATTTCTTCTTTATTTACTTAATTCTTGTTGGTGTGTGGGAAGCCTAAATCTGTGATTATTACACATATATATAATTGCACAAAGTAATTTTAAATCTCTATTCACCCCCCCCCCCCCCCCCCCCCTCTAGAGAATTCTAGTGAGGTTAACTGTGCACTTTCAATTGGTATCAGAGCTAGGTTGATCTAAAAGGTTAACTCCTTGATCAAAAAGATCCTACCTCTCATATATATATATATATATTTCTGAAAACTATTTCTTTTCACATGGCACAAATCAAAGATTATGCTTCCACCAGACCACCAATGTGCAATCTTGAAAAGTTTTGCAGTTTGGAAAACAAGAATTGGGATTTATATGAATTCTATTGATGAAGAATTATTTAATGTTATTTTGACAGGTCCTCCCAAGCCTTATAGAAGAGACTCAAGTGGTGAAGTGACACAAACACTTGTCCCAAAGGCTGAGTGGACAGTTGAAGAGAAGAAGGCAGGAACATGTGATGCAAAAGCTGTGAACATTCTTGTCTCAACCCTCTCAGATGAAATCTTTCAAAAGGTTGTTGACTGTGAATCAGCCAAAGAAATATGGGAGGCTCTTACAAAGATGGTAGAAGGAAGTGTTGATGAAAGGAAAGATAGAAAGGCTCTATTGATCTCCAATATGAGAACTTTCAAAAGAAGCATGAAGAAAGCATATCTGAGATGTATGATAGATTCAGTCTGATCATAAATCAATTAAGGAGCCTGGATAGAGAGATCTCTCTCACAGAGATCAATGACAAACTGTTAATGAGTCTCCCAAGTTCATGGGACTCAAGAATATGGGCAATAAGAGATACAAGAGGACAAAAGTAAATCTCAACAGATGCCCTCTTAGGAAAACTCAAATCCTATGAGCACTGCTGAAACAGAGAAGATAAGAAAAGAAGATGAAGCACTTCAACCTCCTCAAAAGATAGAAACATTGCTTTGAAAGCAACAGAAGAAGAGACCCCTGTCACTGAAGAAGAATTATTCATGCCTCCTGGCCAGGAGATTCAAGAATGGGTCAGGACAGATGGGTCTAGAAGGAGAGAATCAAAACCAAGGTATGATAAAACTCCTACTAAAGAAATCATTTGTTATTCCTGCAGGAAAACTGGACACATTGCACCAGAATGTCCAGAAATACTGAGAAAGAGAAAGATTTGAAAAAGAAAGATCTCAAGAAAAAGGGGAAGAAGAAAGAAAGAGCTTCATTGCAGAAGCTTGGAGTGAAACAGGTTCTGAGGACAGCACTGATGAGTCCCTATTATATATATTTTTTCGGACTCATTTAGGCTAGTTTTCTTGCTTTTATGCTTCAGTTTTGTTCATATTTCCCTTATTCATGCTTTTATTGTAGTACATAGTATGCCTATTTTTGTGTGCAATTGCGCACTTTGTTGTTGGGGGTAAGCACTGCGTGCTCCCCATTGTATCCTCTTTATCTCTGTGCTGCTGGTAGTACTTTCCCAGCTTGTGTCTCTTGTATGCAGGTGACCTGATCGTCCCGTTCTCCCCAAAGTAATTTCTGTGCATATCGCACGGTCGTGCGTTTCCTTGACGCACGGTCGGTGGCGGTCGTGCATTTGTGTCTGGGCAGAAAATGGAGCGTCGAAGTTTACTCGTGCATTTTGACGCACGGGCAGATTCGCCCGTGCGAGAGTAAAACGCACGGTCGACCTGTGTCTTGATGATTTCAGAGCGTCGGAATTTACCCGTGCGTTTGAATGCACGGGCGGTGTGGGTCGTGCGTGAGCAAAACGCACGGGCGCTGGCCTTCTTCCCCTGCACGCCTGTTGAGCTTAAGTATCGCACGGTCCACGCACGGTCGTGCGTTCGACCGTGCGTGACCAAATTTCTAACATTTTCCTATAAAAGCTGCAGATTCGACCTAAAATTAGAGAGTTCCGTACGCATTGTACAGCTACGCCGATTTCGCCATATCCACCAGGGTTTCGTCCTTTTGGCCTCCTCCTTCATCCTAGAGCTTCAAGGGAGATCTAGCCACCATTTCCTTCAAGCAAGAGGAAGTTTGCAACCTCCACCGGATTGTGAGACGAAGAAGACGGGTCCATTGGAGATTAGTGACAGCTCTCTCTACCCCGGACGCAGTTGCTGACCGAGCTTGGACGCGGACTGACAACCCAGCGATTCCAACCGTGAATCTCCAACGAGCCTTCGGATTCGGTGGATTTCTTGCCTTGTTCTTCTCTTATTGAAGTGTATATGTGTAGATCTTTGTATTTGATGAAGTAGAGCACTTAAACTAGTTTGTATTTATATATATTTCATGTCTATGTGAAATGCTTTGTGGTTTATGTTGCTTGAGGTGCGCCCCATTCCATCCTCCATCCCGCCATCACGTTCGTCGCCGCACTAGCAATTGCTAGTGGCGTGCTTGTCGAAGTGGTGCTTACGACCCTCACTCCGTTTGCCTACTCGTCCATACCGCCTAGCGAAGCGTGGCATAGCGGCCCGTGTAATCCACTCGCCCTACGAAGCAGCGCGCTCAAGGCCTGCATAGTTCGATTCCGCTTGCCTACTCGTCCATCCGCCCTTGCGACGCAGTGCGCTCAAGGCCTGCCTAGTCTCCATCCCGCCAAGCAAAGCATTGCATAGAGGCATTGCATAGGAGTAGTGTAATATTTTCTCTTTATTTTCCACAAACCAAATCCCCCGTTCCGCATCCATCCGACGTAAAGGACTTCAATCTCAAGTCCTTCCTCGAACGTTAACTCCACCTTACTGTGTTCCTTGAGAGATTCGACACTCGGGATTACTCCTCGTTTTATATTACTTGAACGATCGATAAACTATCATTTCGTGCCGCAGTCTTACTACCGCCTTTAGCGGTGTGCTAAGATTTGTGCATCAAGCACCTCATCCAAAAGTGACAATGAAGAGTCTAAGCAAGAAGACCTATGCTTAATGGCTTTTGAAAGCTCAAAGGAAGAACATGGTGCTAAATCATGGAGTGAGACAGAATCAGAAGGAAGCATCTCTTCTGAAGATGATAAAGAAAATAGCCTTATTCTCATAGAGGAATCTGAGGATAAGGATGGGGTAAGCATTTTTGATGACATAGATTTTCCATGTGATGATTTCAAAAATGATTTTAAAGGATTATGTTTAGATCAACTAAAAGCTAAACAAGAAATTAAGAATCTAAGAGAACAAATTAATGTCATTAAAAACCAGAGAAATATAGAGGACACTTGTTCTAAAAATTATGAATTAAGGGCTAACATCAGAGAAAAAAAAATAGAGAAGGCTAAAATAGAAAACCAGCTCCTTAAAAATAAGGTATCCCAAGCAAAAGCTTTTGAAGAATCAATAAAAATGAGAAGCAAAACACTCAAAGAAATCACAGAAAAACAAACAAGAAGACATAAAAATCTTGCACTAGGAGCTGATCCCTCAGCTAGTCTAATTCCATCCAACAAGCCTGCTTAGATGAGCCCTGTAAAAATTCACTAAACCCACTAAATCAATAAACTAAGAAGAAGACTCACAAAATAAGGAAGAAGACTCCCTCAATGAGATAAACCATTTTGATGAAACATCATACTATATAGATGAAGACTCTCAAACTACTTCTAAGAAGGCAACTAAGCCAAAAGAAACAACTCATAAAAAAATAAAATCAGAAAAAGGGAAAAATAAAATTTGTGAAAATACAACTGCGTCGACTTCATATCGACACACTAATGATAGTGCGTCGAATTCTACTCGACGCAATCTCTCAGATGCTTCGACCTCAACTTGACGCTTGAATAAAAATACGTCGACTTTCAATCGACGCAACTTCTTACATGCGACGATTTTAGATCAACACAATCTAGAGAAAGCGCCGAATATAAATCGACGCAACTATCAACATACATCGAATAGATATCGACGCATAAAAACTCAGAGCAACATAACTACAGGACATGTCTATTCTCCAAAAACTTTCCATCTTAACCCCCATTCAGGACCCATTCATCCTGATCATAATTTCTATCCTAATTAAAACTTCTATCCTAACCAAAATTTCTATCATAATCATAATTTCTATCCTGATCAAACTTTCTATCCTAACCAAAATCTCTATCCTAATCAAAATTTCTATCCTAATCATCACCTCCTCCTCCACCATTATCTCCTACTCCAACACACCTTGAGCCATCTCCATCCACTAACACTCTCATCACCCAGTGTATCCAATCACCAGCCCAAAAATTTCAAGAAATGCTGGATGCACACTGCTCCCAACTTCACTCCTCCATCATACACATGCAAACCCAAATAGATGGGGTCAATGCCTCTGTGCAAGGCTTGAAGTCCTCTGTCTCTTCCTCCAAAGTGACCGAGTCTTTCTTAACCTCCTTGGCTAAGAAGGTCAAGAAGGGGGAGAAATTAGATGAAGAGCAGTCCTCAAGACACAAATCTCTCTCTCAAAAGTCCCTTCCTACTTCAAAAGTACTTGAGCTACATACTAAAGAACAGATAACAGGTATACTCTCTATAGCAAGAGAAGCTGCCCAACAAGTAGTTCTCCTTCAAGGGGAGGCTAGCAGAGCAGGGAAAGAAGTTGAAAAGGAAACTGATGCTGAAGAAGCTATAGGAGAGAAAGAAAAAGAAGCTGAAGCTCAGGGGGAGCCAAATACTGAAGTTGGAGCTGAGAAAGAAACTGAAAAGGAAGTTCCATTTTAGGGGGAGCTGAGTGAAACACCTGTTACTGAGAAGGAGCAACCCACCTCTCCAAAACAGTAGTATTCACTAAGAAAAGAAAAACTCCTCCTACCCCTCCTGAATGATGTGATGAACAATATTGATACAATCTATATTTTTAAGTCTGTTTATATGATCTCTTCTTTCTTCTGATTACTTAGCATATTTCTTCTCTATATAAATGATTTGCTGTGTTGATTAAAAGCTGATACAATTTCTCTCTAAATAGGGTTAAGACAAATAGGGGGAGATTGTTAGGGAAATGATTTATCTTAACCCCTAGAATTGAGAAGAATATAATTTCTAAGAATGAAAAATTAATCTAAGTAAATATGCGTCGAATAGTAATCGACGCATCGTCGAAATGTAGTCGACGTTTCTCTCAGAATGAGTCGAAGTAACTCTAAGAAGAATTCGACGTAACCTTTGTCGACGTACCTCTGACTTCTAGTCGACGCATTTAATAAAGTCACGCACCTTAGTCGACGCACCTTCCTTATTCTCCTCTCGACGTCCATCCAGGATGAAATCGACGTTCACGTTGAATAGTAATCGACGCACGTCAATTTCTATAAGAAATTCAAAAACACGCCAGATCTCTTTCCTTCTTTCTGTAGATCTGATTCTTATGGAATGATATTATTCTTTTATAGCCGTTCTGAATCAATCTTTCCTTCTATTTGATTCTTGGCTAATTTGATTAAGATTATTATGGATATTATTTGAAATCAGAATGAATTCTTTCCTTCTACAGATTTATTTCCTATGGAAACTTTTTCTCTCTAATTGCTGATTGATTATTCTCCTTTAGCAACATCTTTTGAAACAGAGCTATAAATAAAGAGGAGGTCGGCAGAGAATGAGGACTAGTGATCCACCATATACATTTGAAAAAGAGGAAGAGCTCCCAAGTGAAGAGTGAGAAAGTTGAGAAAAGAGATAGTGTGCTGGAGCAAAGAAAAAGTCTTCATCTTCTCCTCCTGAAGCCATTCTGCTGCAAATTCTGAAAGCTCTCACAAAAGAGAGAAAAGCTTACAATCTCCTTCTCACTATAGAAGAGAGATTACAATCACTATTCTTGTGCTTCTAATCTTCTTGCTAGGAAGAAAATTCTTTCTTGTTTAAGTAACTTCTTCTACTTCTTCTCTTTATCTTCATTTCACTTTTAAACTGTGTAAAAGAGTTTTTAGAATCTCTCTTCAAAAAATTCAGTTGTACTGGTTCTAAGAGTCTCCTTATCAAAAGACTCGGGCTGGTTCTAAGAGTCTCCTTATCAAAATACTCAGTGCAAGATAGTGAATTCCTACCAAGGGGGTAGAAGAGTGGACTACCCAAAGTTTGGGGAACCACTATATTTCTTTGTGTTGTGCTGTGATTTTCATTTTGCTATTTCTTTCTTTATTTACTTAATTCTTGTGGGTGTGTGGGAAGCCTAAATCTGTGATTATTACACACACATATATATATATATATATATATATATATATATATATAATTGCACAAAGTATTTTTAAATCTCTATTCACCCCCCTCTAGAGAATTCTAGTGAGGTTAACTGTGCACTTTCATCCCCCTACCCTACCGGCTAGTGAGAGCCCGGCTAGCGGAGCCACCTCGGGGCCTTAACCAACATGAATCACCTGCCTCACCGAGTGAGTCTCGTGCCCTGCCGGCATCAACAAGCCCGGTCAGCGGCCTCTGCTCGGGGCCTTAACCAAAATGAATCACCTTCCTCGCCGAGTGAGTCTCCTTCCCTGCCGTCATCAACAACCCCGGTCAGCGACCTCTGCTCGGGGCCTTAACCAACATGAATCACCTGCCTCACCGAGTGAGTCTCCTGCCCTGCCGGTATCAACAAGCCCGGTCAGCGGCATCTGCATGGGGCCTTAACCACCATGAATCACCTGCCTCGCCGAGTGAGTCTCCTGCCCTGCCGGCATTAACAAGCCCGGTCAGCGGTCTCTGCTCCAAGCTTGCCCCCTCGAAGGTGGGGCTGGACCAGAAGGGGCGGGGCGAGTTGGGAGGGCGCCTCCCTCCTGAGCTCGCCCCCTCGAAGGGGCGAGGCGAGCTGGGAGGGCGCCTCCCTCCAAGCTTGCCCCCTCGAAGGGGCGGGGCAAGGTGGGAGGGCGCCTCCCTCCTGAGCTTGCCCCCTTGAAGGGGCAGGGCGAGCTGGGAGGGCGCCTCCCTCCTGAGCTCGCCCCCTTGAAGGGGCGGGGCGAGCTGGGAGGGCGCCTCCCTCCTGAGCTCGCCCCCTTGAAGGAGCGGGGCGAGCTGGGAGGGCGCCTCCCTCCTAAGCCCGCCCCCTTGAAGTGGCGGGGCGACATGGGAGGGCGCCTCCCTCCTGAGCTCGCCCCCATGAAGGTGGGCGAGTGGGGGTATGGCACCTCACCAATCCCCCCCCCCCACCGGTACCTCTTTCCTGGGCTGTTGGCCGAGAGTTCCCCCGCCCATCTGTTGGGGGGGGGGGCTCTGGACCATCTCTTCTTCTGCCTCCGACTATCATGGCGAAAGCAACCTGGAAGGTCTGTAAGACCTCTTGCCTGAAATCTTCGAACATCTCCAATGTCACCCCATCCTCCGGGGGCTGCGAGTGACCTGGGTCGGATCTTCCTCCACCTCCGCCAATGGAGCTCATCTTGAGAGTTTCTTGAATCGGTCACACTCCACGCTCACCGCAACATAATATTGAAACCGATTTCTCGGTCTCTGTGGAGTTCAGGGCCCCCAAAAAGTTAAGGGGTGGCCGACTCTTACTCCTCCCAAGGGAGAGCTCTAGGTTGAAGGTGTTGGAACTATGAACTGGACCAAGGGCTTAGTGGGGAGGTCCCGCCACAAACCCGGAAGCCCCTTAGGAACTTCCCCTCCCAAGCCACTACTAAGCTTGGGCACCACTGTAGGCTCTCCTCACCCCCTAGAGAGACTTGGGAGGGAGAGAGAGAGACAGACAGAGAGCTAGCCTAGAACCCTCTTCAAATGGTGCCCCCTTGGTCCTATTTATAGGATTTCTGAAGTTGGGCTGAAATAACCAAACTCTGACCTATCAGATTACCAAAATACCCCGGATTTGGCATGCGAATAGCCAAATCCCGTTGCTCTGAGGTGCTAAATGCAGACCGACCCAACTAGGGGCTCGGCGAGCCCCCTAACTAGGGTGGGGCGAGACCGGGGGGTCGGCTCCCCTGCTGGTCTCGCCCCTCTGCTGGGGCTGGGCGAGACCCAGCTAGGGGCGGCCCCCTGCTGGTCTCTCTCCTCTGCTGGGGCTGGGCGAGACCCAGCTAGGGGCGGCCCCCTGCTGGTCTAGCCCTTCTGCTGGGGGCACGGGGGGCGAGCGGAGCTCGCCCCCCTGGAGGTGATGGGGGCGAGAGGAGCTCGCCCGCCCTCCTTGCCTTGAGGCGGGGCGAGAGGAGCTCGCCCCCCTGGGGTCTCGCCCCCCTGCTGCTGGGGGCGTGGGGGCGTGGGGGCGAGAGGAGCTCGCCCCCCCCCCCCCCCCCCCCCGCCCCTGGGGTCTCCTGCTGCTGGGGGCGCGGGGGCGAGAGGAGCTCGCCCCCCTAGAGGGGACGGGGGCAAGAGGAGCTCGCCCCCCTTGCCTTGGGGCGGGGCGAGAGGAGCTCGCCCCCCCCCCCCCCTGGGGTCTTGCCCCCCTACTGCTGGGGGCGCGGGGGGGCAAGAGGAGCTCGCCCCCTGGAGGGGACGGGGGCGAGAGGAGCTCGCCCCCCTTGCCTTGGGGCGGGGTGAGAGGAGCTCGCCCCCCTGGGGTCTCGCTCCCCTTCTGCTGGGGGCGCGGGGGGCGAGAGGAGCTCGCCCCCCTTGGAGGGGACGGGGGCGAGAGGAGCTAACCGAACTGAGTCTCCCACTCCCAGGCCCAGTCTTCCTTGACTTCTCTTGGTAGTTGTTGTTGCTGCCTTGGACCCCTCGCATCCTTCATTTCAAGGACTCAGGGCAGACGGAGGTCGCGTGCCCCTCCTCATCGTGGAGGTCACGGTTAGGTAACTCAAAGATATCCTTTTTTCTTCCTCTTTCTTCCGCTTTTCTGGCTCCTCTCCTTCTACCTCCGCCCATCGCCATGGTTTGCTGAGGTGGTGGAGAGGGTGTGTTCGATCCCTGCCTCCACCTCGATCGGTTGGCTCTTTTCCTTTGAAAACCCTTCCCTCCTTGCTCTCGCGGAGTCAAATTGGTGACCTCTGCGCTTGTCGAGCTATTGGGTAGCCGCCACCCGGGGTGGCTTCGCCCACCAACATTCACTCGACTCCTTTTGGAGTGGGGCGAGCGGGGGCTGGATGCCTCCCCGTTCGCCCCCCTTTGGGGCTAGACCAGAAGGGGCGGGGCGAACTGGGAGGGCGCCTTCCTCCTGAGCTCGCCACCTCGAAGGGGCGGGGCGAGCTGGGAGGGCGCCTCCCTCCTGAGCTTTCCCCCTCGAAGGGGCAGGGAGAGCTGGGAGGGCGCCTCCCTCCTGAGCTCGCCCCCTTGAAGGGACGGGGCGAGCTGGGAGGGCGCCTCCCTCCTGAGATCGCCCACTTGAAGGGGCGGGGCGAGCTGGGAGGGCGCCTCCCTCCTGAGCTCGCCCCCTTGAAGGGGCGGGGCGAGCTGGGAGGGCGCCTCTCTCCTGAGCTCGCCCCCTTGAAGGGGTGGGTCGAGCTGGGAGGGCGCCTCCCTCCTGAGCTCGCCCCCTTGAAGGTGGGCGAGTGGGGGTATGGCACCTCCCCACTCCCCCCCCCCCCCACCAGTACCTCTTTCCTGGGTTGTTGGCCGAGAGTTCCCCCGCCCATCTGCCGGGGGGGACCTCTGGACCATCTCTTCTTCTGCCTCCGACTATCATGGCGAAAGCAACCTGGAAGGTCTGTAAGACCTCTTGCCTGAAATCTTCGAACATCTCCAATGTCACCCCAGCCTCCGGGGGCTGCGAGTGACCTGGGTCGGATCTTCCTCCACCTCCGCCCATAGAGCTCATCTTGAGAGTTTCTTGAATCGGTCACACTCCACGCTCACCGCACCATAATGTTGAAACTGATTTCTCGGTCTCTGTGGAGTTCGGGGCCCCCAACAAGTTGAGGGGTGGCCGACTCTTACTCCTCCCAAGGGAGAGCTCTAGGTTGAAGGTGTTGGAACTATGAACTGGACCAAGGGCTTAGTGGGGACGTCCCGCCACATACCAGAAAGCCCTTTAGGAACTTCCCCTCCCAAGCCACTACTAAGCTTGGGCATCACTAGAGGCTCTCCTCACCCCCTAGAGAGACTTGGGGAGGGAGAGAGAAAGAGAGAGAGAGAGAGAGAGAGATAGCCTAGAATCCTCTTCAAATGGTGCCCCCTTGGTCCTATTTATAGGATTTCTGAAGTTGGGCTGCAAATAACCAAACTCTGACCTATCAGATTACCAAAATACCCCGGATTTGGCCTGCGAATAGCCAAATCCCGCTGCTCTGAGGTGCTAAACGCAGACCGACCCAACTAGGGGATCGGCGAGCCCCCTAATTGGGGTGGGGCGAGACCCGGGGGTCGGCTCCCCTGCTGGTCTTGACCCTCTGCTGGGGCTGGGCGAGACCCAGCTAGGGGCGGCCCCCCTGCTGGTCTCGCCCCTCTGATGGGGCTGGGCGAGACCCAGCTCGGGGCGGCCCCCTACTGGTCTCGCCCTTCTGCTGGGGGCGCGGGGGGAGAGAGGAGCTCGCCCCCCTGGAGGGGATGGGGGCGAGAGGAGCTCGCCCCCCTGGGGTCTCGCCTCCCTGCTGCTGGGGGCGTGATAGTGCATTATTTATAGTTATTTTATATAATATTTTAGTAGTAATTAATTAATTATTATATAGTTTTAGTTTAATATATGTCTAATTTACTTTGTTTTGTGTTTTCAGGGCTTTTGAGAGGTCCCGGAGCATTTTTTGCATTTTTGTCTGCGAATAGTAAACATTTAGAATTTTGGTCTTCGAATAGTAAAATTCAGAATTTTAAAATTACACGCCCTAGGTCACGCCCGTGACCAAGGGGCATGTAGTCAAGTCATGGGTGTGACCCAAGGTCGTGTACTCTCCAAATTCAGTGAAGAAGACTATGCTGGTTGCAGAATTTCAAATGATCATAACTTTCAATCCAGGAAGAGTTACGGGACGTGCCACCACATTTCGGGGGGAGCACGAGATTATCTACAAATATGGAGAATTTTCCCAAGCACACGCCCTCATGTCACGGGCGTGACATGGGCGTGAACACGGACGTGTACTGAGAAAAATTACAAATTTCTCCCGAATGCTTCCCAGTGTAAGTTTGGAAGTTTTCTCTGTACACGCCCTAGGTCACGGGCGTGACTTGGGGGCGTGACCTCCACGTCACGGGCGTGACTCACCCCGGGGAACATTTAATTAAGCAGTTTTCCGCCGCAGGCAGTTTTAGCTTACACGCCCATAGTCACGGGCGTGACCAGGGGGCGTGTACTCCAAATTGATGGATTTTGGCGGTTTTTCCCCAACGTTACCGGGCTTTCAAGACGCACGTTTCTGCACCTTACACGCCCTAGGTCATGGGCATAACCTAGGGGCGTGACTTCTGAATTTTCTCCCTATAAATTCCCAACTGCTGCCATTGTCAAGGAATCCGATCCTAGCTTAGATTTGGTCATTTTTAGATTAGTTTTTCAGCATTTTCTTATTGTACTTTCTTTTTGCAGATTTACTTTATGTTTTGCAAATTTCAATTCCTAGCTTAGATTTACTTTACTTGCAATTGTACTTTTCTTTCCTTAGTTATAAAAATGTCTTTCTTTTCAATTATGTTTAGCTAAATTTATAGCATTTGATCGGATGAATTCTTAAGCTTTTCTTATTTTATAATCTCTCATTTTCGTAGCTTTAGTTTAAGAATTATTACGATCCATTTTTGATTTTTCTCGATTGATCTCATATTGCCGGTATAAGAATATCAATTCTTGATCCATTTTCTAGTGATCGAGAGATCCATGAATTTGTGTAGATCATTCATTAGTGGAAAGAGTTGCATGCATTCCTCGAGAGAGGGTGACACAAATCTTCCGAATTAGAGTCAAATCCAATAGTGGGCCTCACCGCATAAAGCAAGCTTAGGGGTTTCGACTGGCCGAGGGATCTTAATTGATCAACCTATGGTTAGGTGGTAGTTCTCTCGAGAGAGGCTCTACCATATTTTGGGAACCTCCATGGTCGAATTATTCTATCGCTTTTGGTTATGAATTTAGATTTTACAATTTATTTAACTCAAGAAGGATTTCCGATCAAATGCTCTTTTCTTCCTTTTCTCTTTTATTATTCAAAAAATCTTCTTAAATCTAGATAAAATAATATTAATTTGCGTGAGTAGAAGTAATCAACAAACCCGTGGAATACAACACTTGATATTTATTTTTAAATATCCTATGCTATGAATGATAGGTGCTCTTGCCTATAGTTCGTAGAATTTGGAGAAATTTATTTATATCCTAAATTTAGCTATCAAGTTTTTGGCGTCGTTGCCGGGGAATATTTTTGTTGATATTTTGAAAGCGTAGATTTTATTACTTTTATCATTTTCTTTCTCCGCCCCCATTTCTCTTTTTTTTTAATTCCTTTCTATTAAGTACCGGTTGATAATTTGATAACGCATAATTTAGCTTAAATTATTAACGTAAAAATATTAGTTTTCATATATAAAAATATATATTTTCACCTATTAATATGTCAATTTGCTTTTTAAATACTTTTTATTATAAATTATGCTAATATTATTTAATTGTTATTTTATGACAGGCCTGAGGGAATTTTGGCACATCTCGACATAAAAGCCCGCTGCCAACTTTGTTTCTGGAGTTTTGTCAAAAATTATATATATAATATCGTAGCCGCGGTCTTGGCGTTGGATTATGTTGTCTTGCGAATGTTGTCGCGTTGGCCGAGCTCGAGAATTCAAGCTGCACTCGTCAATATAATTTCATGCCTCCGCCACGTGCGTGCCATAGCCGCAACCTTTTATTAAATCCATGCAGTCCATGAACGCGGCCAATTTTATTATTTGATGACGCCATCCGGCCATGTTTTTATAATCCCAAGCAACGCCATCTTGCATTATTAATCCATACAATTAAATTCCATACAACTCATTTCATTAAAATTTCATGCAATATTATTATACCATGCAATATTTTCTCATTATTATTATTGATATTATTATTGCATATCATATATCCAATCTTCAAATTCATTTCATGCAAATGGTTTCTCTCTTTTAATATTATTTTTGTCATCATTCATTCCTCTTAATTCCATGCAACCCAACTTGCACGTGAACTACTCTCCATATTACCACTTCTCTCTCCTCAATTCAAATATTTTTATTATAATTTATTATTATAAATGATGCCATTTGTTTCTCTCTCTTCAATGCATGCAGCCGGTTCACATTCTCTCCAATGCAGCCTTCACATTTAAACTCCTCCAATTAATTGTGAGCAACCCATTCCATTATATTTTCATGATGCAACCGGTTTCTCTCTATTTAATACAACAAACATTTAATTCATCATCTTCAATGCAACCATTCGGTTTTCCCTCCTCAATCAAGTGCTACCCGTCCACCTCATGATGCAGCCGGTCGACCTTTTTATTAATTTATTCCTCCACAATAATGCAGCCATTTTCAATTATCAATACAATAAATGTCCACATTTGTTTTATTAAATATAACCATTCACATCCACTCCAAGAGCAGCCCATTTCACGTGGATTCAAATATGATGCAGCCTGCCCTTTTTAATTCCTCCAAGCAGTCGTTTCATCCCCTCTCCAATTTAATACAGCAAGCATTCAGTTCTCTCTCCTCTTCATCAATGCAGCACACTTAATTTCTCCATGCAAGCAGCCCTTCACTGTGAGCTCCTCTTCATGAATCTGCCCGTCCACCTCATGGAGCAGCCCACCAATTAATTACATATGGGATTTTCACCTATAAAATGGGCAAGGATTCAAAGCTTAGGGGAATCCAGTCCATGCTTAGATTGGTTCATTTTTAGATTAGATTTTCTTCATTTTATCGTATTTCTCCTTTTATGCAATTTTACTTCATGCTTTGTAATTTCATTTCGTAGTTTAGATTTCCATTTCCAGCAATTGTAATTCTCCTTTCATAGTTATAAAATATTCTTTTTAAATCATGTTTAGCTAATTTTATTACATTTGATCGGATGAATTCTTAAGTAGTTTTATTTTGTAATCTCTTTTTCATAGTTTGGATTTGGAAACAAAGATTTACCATTGATTTTCAATTATTGGTTTCATATTTCTATGGTATGATAATCAAGTTTGATCCATATTTTAGTGTATCGAGAGATTCCTAAATACGGGTAGATCGCTCATCGGTAAAAAGAGTTGTAGGCATTCCTCGAGAGAGGGTGACACAAATCTACCGGATTGGAGTCAAATCCAATAGTGGGGCTCACCGCATAAAGCAAGCTTAGGGGTTTCGACTGGCCGAGGGGTCTTAATCGATCAACCTAAGGTTAGGTGGTAGTTCTCTCGAGAGAGGCTCTACCATATTTTGGGAACCTCCACGGTCAAGTTTGTCTAAATCCATTTCTCTTGAATTCTAGATTTACGAAGTATTTTACTTAAGAAGGATTCTCGATCAAATGTTTCTCTTCTTTTAATTATTTTCAAAACTCTATTTTATTTCTGATAAAATAATATTAATTTACGTGAGTAAGATTACTCAACAGGCCTCGGGCAAATACGACATCCTTCCTATACTATATTTCGATAGGTATACTTGCCTTCATCAGGATATTAGTTGGAATTATTTTTAAAACTATATAAAAAACCTCATCAAGTTTTTGGCGCCGTTGCCTGGGAATATTTTTGTTGATATTTTGAAAGCGTAGATTTTATTACTTTTATCATTCTCTTTCTCCGCCCCCATTTCTCTTTTTTTTTTAAATTCCTTTCTATTAAGTACCGGTTGTTAATTTTCTTTTTCCAAAAAAAATATGATGATATCTCAGTTGGCCGCAAAAGTTGCCGAGCTTCAACATAAGGTAAACCTTTTGGAAGCCGCACGAAAGCGCCAACTTATTTGTTATTTTTGTGGTGCAAATCATTCTAGCGAGGAATGTTATTCTTATTTTTATTCTCAAAATATTTTTGATCAAAATAATTTTTCTCAAGATTATAATTCTTCTGAAATTCCTTCTTGCTCCGATAATAATTAATCGTGGTGGCAAGATCACCCGGATAGTTTACGGTGCAATGAAGAAATTTCTTTTGATCAAAATTTCTATTCCTCCACTTTTTATCCGCAAAATTCTTTTGGTCAATTTTCTTCTCTTGGTGATTCTCCGAATCTTCCTATTCAAAATTTGAATAGTTATTCCCAAGAAGAAAATAGTATTTTATACCAAGAATTTATTAAAGTAATGGGTGTGCCGAGCGAAATAGAAGAAGAACGTGTTTCATCTTCTACTTCGCCCGACTCTAGTCCGCTTTCTCATGAATTTTTAAAACCACCACATAAATATTTTGGAATCAAAATTCATGAAATTTTTGTCGCCCATAAATTTACTCCCCTTGGTATTGATTTTTCTAATAAAAATTTTATTTTTGAAAATAAACAACCGGAGCTTAATCATGTGTTTTCGCAAGCGACTCCTCCTTGTGAAAAATTTTCTGACTCGCTTAATTTTGATTCTTTTGCTACTAACAATTTTCATGTAGAGGATGAGCCGTTGCAACCAAACGTCTTCACCGATCCATTTGCCGCTCATCTTCAGCAATCCAAATTACCTAAGGTATGTATAGGTAATTTGGATTCACAATTTGAAGCTAACGGACAACAAAAGAGTCAAGAGCATAGCGGAGGAGTAGCCGGGCGACCGACTTCGGCATGCTCACCTGAGTGTAAATTAAGGGAGTTGTCTGTGCATTTTCAATTTTATTTTCCTTTTTCCTAACAATAACCGTCTAGCTTAAAGACGGGAAAAAGAAAGCGTTCTTGAGAGGCACCTCTTGCTTATCCTTTTTGCAATTTTTCTTTTCTTTATCTCCCTTTTCTTTTCAACTTTTTTTTCTCTTCATCCTTGTTTATAAACATTGGGGACAATGTTTATTTTTAAGTATGGGGTGAGGGTGTTCTCTAATGTTTGTTTTTATTCAAAAAATTCAAAAAAATTAGAAAAAAACTTTTAATACAAAAAAAATCAAAAATATTTAAAAATCATAAAAAAACTTCTTTTGTCTTCTTTTTCAATTTTGTTTTTAAAATATGGAAATTACAAAAAATTTAAAAACAATTAAAAATTATTTCTTGCGAAAAGGTCGTGTTGGGCTTTCATCCCACAAAACCGCCTAGTACCTTGCGAGCCCGTCATTGGGTAGTTCTTGGGAAGTTCAAGAACAAAAAAATTATTTCTGTTTTATTTTTCTTGTTCAAGCACATATAAAAATATAAAATAAAACAAAATAGATTTTAAAAAAATTGATTTATAAATTTTGTATTATTAGATGCTTCCTTACTTTTTATTTGAGTCCGACCAATTTTAATTATGAGCTTTTATTTATATGACTTTTAAAAAAACAAAAGTTTTCTTTTTATGTGTTTTCTATTTTATGTGTCTATTCATAATTTGTTAGATTTAATTTTTAGATAAATTTTATTTAAAGAATTTTTCATTATTTTGATTTGATTAGAATATTTCTTAGTTTTGTTTTCTCTTCTTAAAATTTCATGAATTAATTTTGTAGCGATTGTGCTTAAGATCTTTAGATTTTTATTATATTAACTTTAACTCATAGATTCTTAAAGATTTCTTAATTTATTTTCTATGCTCTCAAAATAGTTATCTTGAAAATTTTATAGCTTTTAAACCCTAGCCCCTCCTTTTACTTTACCCTTTTGATTGGCAAATAAAAAATATTAAAGATCGTATGTCATGGAATGAGAGGATAAAATTCATCATTCCTAAACATATGCACCAAAATTAGTAAAAGATTATATGGCATAGAGCTGAGAGGATAAAATTCATCACTCCTAAACATATACATTTGGTGTATTAAAAAAGAAGAGTATCTAAAAAAATGAAAATGAAAGGATAAAATTCATCATTTCCCAATTAAAAATCTCTTCTATGTCAATTTTACCCAAACTTAACCTATATCATTTCATATTCAAGATATTTATGAGAGCTTAGTTAATATTTTAGGTTTTCTATAAAGTTTCGAGTGATAATAAAAGTTTTTATAATTCTAATCTTAAATTATTTTGCTTAATTCAATACAATTTTGTTTATGAAAATTTAATTTGAGAATTTTTGAAACTAATTTTTATTCTACGCATGTCAACTTATGAATCATGATTTATTTCTTATGAATCTAAATTTTATTTCAAAACTCATTTATGTATGAGTCATGTATAATCTTAAATGCATAATTAGGAGTAAATTCTTTTATTTTTTTGAAATGTCATATAAATTTTATTCTCATACTTATGAATTAGTTTTGCTCTCGAATAGCAAAAGCTTAAGTATGGGTATTTGATAGTGCATTATTTATAGTTATTTTTATATAATATTTTAGTAGTAATTAATTAATTATTATATAGTTTTAGTTTAATATATGTCTAATTTACTTTGTTTTGTGTTTTCAGGGCTTTTGAGAGGTCCCCGAGCATTTTTTGCATTTTGGTCTGCGAATAGTAAAAATTCAGAATTTTGGTATGCGAATAATAAAATTCAGAATTTTAAAATTACACGTCATAGGTCATGTCCGTGACCAAGGGGCGTGTAATCAAGTCATGGGTGTGACCCAAGGTCGTGTACTCTCCAAAAACAGTGAAGAAGACTATGCTGGTTGCAGAATTTCAAATGATCATAACTTTCAATTCAGGAAGAGTTACGGGACGTGCCACCACATTTCGGGACGAGCACAAGATTATCTAGGAATCTGGAGAATTTTCCCAAGTATACGCCCTCATTTCATGGGCGTGACATGGGCGTGAACACGGGCGTGTACTGAGAAAAATTACAATTTTCTCCCAAATGCTTCCCAGTGTAAGTTTGGAAGTTTTTCTCTGTACACGCCCTAGGTCACGGGCATGACTTGGGGGCGTGACCTCCAGGTCACGGGCGTGACTCACCCCAGGGAACATTTAATGAAGCAGTTTTCTGCCGCAGGCAGTTTCAGCTTATACGCCCATAGTCACGGGCGTGACCAGGGGGCGTGTACTCCAAATTGATGGATTTTGGCGATTTTTCCCCAACGTTCCCGGGCTTTCAAGACGCACGTTCCGCACCTTACACGCCCTAGGTCACGGGCGTGACCTAGGGGCGTGACTTCTGAATTTTCTCCCTATAAATTCCCAACTGCTGCCATTGTCAAGGAATCCGATCCTAGCTTAGATTGGGTCATTTTTAGATTAGTTTTTCAGCATTTTCTTATTGTATTTTCTTTATGCAGATTTAATTTATATTTTGCAAATTTCAATTCCTAGCTTAGATTTACTTTACTTGTAATTGTACTTTTCTTTCCTTAGTTATAAAAATGTCTTTCTTTTCAATTATGTTTAGCTAAATTTATAGCGTTTGATCGGATGAATTCTTAAGCTTTTCTTATTTTGTAATCTCTCATTTTCGTAGCTTTAGTTTAAGAATTATTATGATCCACATTTGATTTTTCTCGATTGATCTCATATTGCCGGTATATGAATATCAATTCTTGATCCATTTTCTAGTGATTGAGAGATCCATGAATTTGTGTAGATCATTCATTAGTGGAAAGAGTTGCATGCATTCCTCGAGAGAGGGTGACACAAATCTTCCGGATTGAAGTCAAATCCAATAGTGGGGCTCACCGCATAAAGCAAGCTTAGGGGTTTCGACTGGCCGAGGGGTCTTAATCGATCAACCTAAGGTTAGGTGGTAGTTCTCTCGAGAGAGGCTCTACCACATTTTGGGAACCTCCACGGTCGAATTATTCTATCGCTTTTGGTTATGAATTTAGATTTTACAATTTATTTAACTCAAGAAGGATTTCCGATCAAATGCTCTTTTCTTCCTTTAATCTTTTATTATTCAAAAAATCTTCTTAAATCTAGATAAAATAATATTAATTTGCGTGAGTAGAAGTAATCAACAAACCCGTGGAATACGACACTTGATATTTATTTTTAAATATCTTATGCTATGAACGATAGGTGCCCTTGCCTATAGTTCGTAGAATTTGGAGAAAATTATTTATATCCTAAATTTAGCTATCAGGGCGCGGGAGCGAGAGGAGCTCGCCCCCCCCCCCTGGAGGGGACGGGGCCGAGAGGAGCTCGCCCCCATTGCCTTGGGGCAGGGCGAGAGGAGCTCGCCCCCCCTGGGGTCTCGCCCCCTGCTGCTGGGGGCGCGCGGGCGAGAGGATCTCGCCCCCCCCCCCCTGGGGTCTCGCCCCCCTGCTGTTGGGGGCGCGGGGGCGAGAGGAGCTCGCCCCCCTGGAGGGGACGGGGGCGAGAGGAGCTCGCCCCCTTGCTTGGGGCGGGGCGAGAGGAGCTCGCCCCCCCTGGGGTCTCGCCCCCCTGCTGCTGGGGGCGCGGGGGAGAGAGGAGCTCGCCGCCCCCCCTGGAGGGGACGGGGACGAGAGGAGCTCCCCCCCCCCCCCCCCCCATTGCCTTGGGGCGGGGCGAGAGGAGCTCGCCCCCCCCCCCCCTGGGGTCTCGCCCCCCTGCTGCTGGGGGCGGGGGGCAAAAAGCCATTAAGCATAGGTCTCAACGTATCCACTGAGAAGAAGGTGCCTCCGCTGAGAATTTCATTATACGCTGAGAATCAGCGTGATCGTAGAACTGGGCTCGACATTCGTCGAATGCTGAACGCCGTTCGTCGACCGCTGAGACGAGGTCGAAGCAGAAACCGCTGAGACGAGATCAAAGCTGAAGCCGCTGAGAAGACACACTAGGCAAGATCGTCGAACGCTGAACGTCGTTCGACAAATGCTGAGACGAGGAGCCGTCTCAGCGGATCTGCTGAGAAGACACACAAGGCAAGCTTGTCGAGCACTGAGCTGGCAAGATCGTCGATCGCAGGGGACAGCTGGTTCATCGGACATAGAGTGTTCCACGTTCGTCGAGCGCAGTCCTTCTCTACGGAAAAGTAGGGCGGCGGGATCTGCGGCTAGGACTAGTTGTAGGATAGCTGTGTGGGGTCCACCAGCTTCTCCCATACCTCTCAGCAGATCAGCTAAGAGCCGTTGAAGATCAGAGATGTATAGAAGGAAGTGTTAGGGCACATTTGAACAAACCCCCCAAAACCCCCAGATCATCCGTTGTGTGGAGAACAGATCAACTGTTACATTGACGGCTGAAGCTCTCGTCTTCTTCCTCCTGCTCACTGAACAAGAAGAAGAAGATAACAGAGAAAGAAAGTGAGCTCCTTTGCAAGATGGAGCAAGGTGATCTTCCATCACTCTGTCGAAGGGGAAGATCAAGTTAGTTGTTGTAATCAACATCATCAGCAACAGGAAGAACAGTCAGTGCAGGATCTACAGGAGAGTACCTCTACTGTAGAATAAATTTCTAAATCATTTATCTGTAGGGCATCTTGCCTGAGCTGTAAGACCATTTGGTCTAAGTTTGTAGGAACCTGAGGGTTCTGAGCTGTAGGGTTGAAGGCCTGAGTGTAGGATCTGGAATAGATCTGAGGTAGGGCTTAACAGCCTGAGGTAGGAACAGGAGCTGGTCTGAGCTGTAGGAGGAGGAGTCCTCTGAGTGGTAGGACCTGGGAGAGGTCTGAGTTGTAGGACATTATTGTCTGAGCTGTAGGAGGTGTTATCCTCTAAGTTTGTAGGGCAGCTGTGCCTGAGGTAGGAGCTGGTGATAGCTCTTAGTTGTAGGGACATGTGTCCTGAGGTAGGATCATTCTTGATCTGAGAAGTTCTGAGGAACTTGTGCTGTAAGCTCTTTGAGCTGAGTTTGGAGAAGTTGGCCCTGTCTAACACACTGTTAGAAGGGTGGAGGGGGAAAGTGGACTATTCATAGACACACTGTCTTTGGGGAACCACTATAAATTATTGTGTGCTTTCAGTGTTTACTGATTTGCTTGAACCAATTCTGAAAACAGCTAAAGCTAATCAAGTAAAATTTAAAAGACCTATTCACCCCCCCCCCCCCCCCCCCCCCGTATAGGTGACTTAGACTTCAAACCTTATATTCTTTCAAGTGGTATTAGAGGGAGGTTGGTCAAAAAGGACTTAACAGTCTGACCAGATCCTAAAAGGTTTAGTCTAGTCAAATCCCAATGGCCTCCAGTGTAATGCAGAAGGAGATGAGCTCAATGAAACTGCCCATATGTAACAAAGCCAACTTTGCCATATGGAAGCAGAGGGTTAGGCTGTACATGGAAGCCTCAGACCCTAGAATCTACATTACTGTTCAGGAAGGCCTCTTTATTATCACAAAACCCTCCACTGTTGATCCTACCAGGAAAGTAGGCAAACCATACACTGAAATGACCAAGGATGAGATAGCATTGGCTACTATGGATAAGAGGGCTCAAAATATCATAGTCAATGCTATTGATGACTGAACTTTTCAAAATTTAGTGCACTGTGCATCTGCTAAGGAGATGTGGGATACACTGATTGTGTACATGGAAGGGACTGAAGATGTGAGGAATGACAGGAAGTCACTCCTCAATCAGGAATATGAAGCTTTCAGGAAGCAAGGGCAGGAGAGCATCTCCATGTGTTATGAAAGGTTCTTTAGAATAATAAATGAACTATGAACCTATGAGAGAGTGTTCACAAATTATGAGCTGAATGATAAGTTCCTCAGATCTCTAACAAGAGATTGGGTCACAAAAATTTGTGCCATAATGGAGGTGGCTAAGCTGACTAAAACTCCTCCCCAAACTCTCTATGGAAAGCTGCTCTCCTATGAAATACAGCTGACTGCCAGGAAGGAAGAAGAGCAGAAGGCAAAGGGTGATACCAAGGAGAATTCCCTGGCCTTCAAGGCTGAAAGCTCAAGAAGAGGGAGAGAGAAGGCTCGCTCACCTCCCAGAAGATCTGCTGAGCTAGAAGATTCTGAGCCTAGCTCATCAAGCTCCTCTTCTTCTGATGAAGAAATTGTTGTTCTTACAAGGCACTTCAGAAAGCTGCTGAGGAGGAAGCAATGGAAGAACAAGCCTTCCTCCTCACATTACAACAAGGAGGACAGCAAGGAGTCAAAGCATCACTCCAGAAGTGACAGGTATGAGTCTAACTCAAAAAATAATTCTTCCAAAGTTGTTTGCTAGTGCTGCAGCAAGCCTGGGCATGTCATTGCTGACTGCCCTGTAAAGAGAAGAGAGAAGGATGAGAGGAAGGCTCATCATTCAAGGAGCAAGAAAGGAGAGAAATCCTTTCTAGCTAAGAAGAAGAAGAAGAAGAGCTGGAGTGAATCAGACTCTAGCTCATCAGAATCTGAAATGGAAGAAGCCCTCATTGGGCTGGTTGCTGTTGAAGAAACTGCTGTTGGCAGGATGGCAGTCAGGGCCCCTCTATCACATTCAGATAGTGATGTAGAGGAGGATGAGGTCATTCACAATGACCATGGGCTGATGGCTCTAACTAAAGATGAGGACAACCACAATAATTTTGAACATGAGCAGGTATTAATTCATTCCATATCCTCTTCTGATTATTAGACTAGTCTAGAATCTGATGCACCTCCATCAATTAATGGAAGGGGCAAGGATGCTTAGGAACAATTCAATCAACTGATTGATAAGTATGGTATTCTTTTGGAAGCTCTGAAGAAGAGCAAGAAGCTTGCCAAGAGGCAAGCCCAGGAAATTGTTTCCCTCAAGATGACAAAGGATGTCAACATTGAACCTACCACCCTGGTAGCTCAGATGAGTAGATAGATTAGCCATCTTCAAGGGTTAAATATTGTGCAATTAAGCATTATTTTTCTGAAGAACAAGGTCATCAAGGACCTTGAAGAAAAGCTTGAGAAGGAGAAGAGCCTGGTGGCTCAACTCTCCAAGCTCAAATCTGTGCTTCCCCTTATTGATACCTTCTCCTCTCAAACCAATAGGAGAGGACCTGGATTCAACAAGATGGAAGTAGGAGAAGGGAGTGGAGTAAAGAGCAAGAAGAAGGCTAAGCCTCAACCCACCTCTCAAAAGGTGATGCTTCCTTCCAACAGGTATGACCATGAAGGCATTCATGGTCACTGGAAGATTGGGAGTTACTATAGGAAGGGAAATGCTCCTTCCCATAGTGAAAGAGAGGGCATGGTTTTGAGAGCAATGAAAGCTCCCCATGAGGAAATACAAATGGCCCAATCTGGACCATTTATTTTTGGTGCTTCAGCACCTTCAGTCAAGAATAAGGAAGCAAGCACTTCCAAATCTGCCTCAGCAAAAAGCAAGACTACTGTCAAATCTGTTGACAAGGCCTGCTGCTCAGTATCTGATTCCCTCAGACCTAGTATGGCTGCTAAGCCAAAGCAAGCTGAGGCCATCAGGACAAATAGCAGCAAGACTATCCACAAATTATCCTTTAGTCAGATTATTGCTGAAAGAAATAGGAAGAATGTTGCAGTCTCCTCTGCTGAACATGTGCACAGTGATGTACTTATTCAGAAAAATGCTCAAAAAAGGAGATACAATATTCATGATTGTTGGTGCTGTGGCAAGGTGGGACACTTTGCCATAGATTGTTAGTATAACCCCAATGTACCTATTGCAAAGAAGTGCTTTCCTGCTAGGAGGGTAGCTAGTGTGAGAGTATCTCATCAAACTAACAGGCACCTAAGACCCAAAACTCTTTGGGATCCTAAGGATAACTAAATCCTTCTTTGCAGGGTAGTTCAAGTACCAGTCTCAATCAAATATGGTACTTGGATAGTGGGTGCTCAAGGCACATGACAGGAACTAGGAGTCTCCTACGGGATTACAAGCCTGTGAAGAATGGACCCAAAGTAATCTTTGGGGGGGTCAGAAAAGGGAGTCACCATAGGTTATGGTATGATCACTAATGGCATAGTCTCTTTCACAAAAGTAGCTTATGTTGAAGGGTTGCAACACAACCTTGTCAGCATAAGCCAACTGTGTGATCTTGGCCATGTCATTGAATTTCACAATGATAAGTGCCTCATCAAAAGGTCTGATGACTTGGAGATCATTCTTTCAGGCACTAGGAGTGGAAATGTTTATTGTTTAGATTTCTTCTGCAAATCTTTTTCCTCTCCTATATGTCTTGTAGCAGATGAGAGTGAGTCTTTATGTGTTCAATGGCACAAGAGACTTGCCCACATCAACTACAAGACAATGCATAGACTATTCTCTAAGAACTTGGTTAGAAATAGTCCTAATTTAAATGTGTTAAAAATGGCTCATGTCATGCTTGCCAAATGGGTAAGCAAACAAGGGCCACTTTTAAAAGTATTGGCTCCAAAGACACTAAGAGATGTCTTTATCTATTGCACATGGACTTGTTGGGTCCTATGCCAATTCAAAGCTTAGGAGGGAAGTTGTATACCTTAGTGATTGTTGATGATCACTCAAGATATACATGGGTATTTTTCCTTAGGAAGAAATCTGATACTCTAAATATCTTCATAAGCCATGTCAAGGCCATTCAGAATGACTTGCAATGTACTGTGGTCAGAACTAGGTCTGACCATGGCACAGAGTTTCAATCTGAAGCCATGACAAGGTTCTGTCAAGAACTAGGTATCATTCAAGAATTTTCCTATCCAAGGACCCCACAACAAAATGGGGTGGCTGAGAGGAGGAATAGATCATTGATAGAAGCTGGGAGAACATTGCTTAGTGACTCTTCACTCCCAGAATATTTCTGGGCTGAAGCAGTCAATACTGCATGTTAAGTTCTCAATAGAGCTTTCATCAATTAAGATCATGGAATTACCCCCTATGAGATTTTGAAAGGCAAACAACCAACAATTTCATACTTTAGGATCTTTGGATCTAATTGCTACATTCTAAATAATGGAAAAGCTCAGTTAACCAAGTTTGCTGAAAAATGCAACATGGGGATTCTTGTTGGATATAGCTCATATAGTAGAGCCTATAGGGTATATAACAAGAAAACTCATGTTGTGGAAGAGTCCATGCATGTAGTATTTGATGAGTCCAGCCTAATCTACAAGGGCTGGCCCAGTTCTTCTATTCGGACAGGAAGTGAAGATGCAATGGAAGAACTATCCATACAAGAACCTTCCAGCAACAATAAAGCAAATCCTGATGTAGAAGTTCAAGAAGAAGCAGAGGTGCAAGATGCTGAAGATGCTGAAGATGCTGAAGAAGCTACTGAACTAGTTGAAGAAGTTCAGCAAGTTGAGCACAGATTTCCTGCAGCTACAAGACATCTAAGGGATCATCCCTTAGAACAGATTATTGGAAATGTCCAGCAAGGTGTGACAACCAGAAGCAGAGCTTATAATGAGGCCATGTTCCTCAGTTTTCTGTCATAGGTAGAGCCTAAGAAGTTTGAAGGGGCCAATATGGATCCATTCTGGATCCAGGCAATGCAGGAAGAACTGTTGCAATTCAAAAGATGCAAAGTATGGAAATTGGTGCCAAGACCACAAGGACACAACATCATTGGCACCAAATGGATCTTCAGAAATAAGATGGATGAGAATGGAACTATCATCAAGAACAAGGCAAGGCTTGTTGCAAAGGTATACAGGCAAGAGGAAGGGATTGACTTTGATCAAACCTTTGCCCCAGTTGCAAGGTTGGAGGCTATAAGGTTATTCCTTGCACATGCAGCCCACAAAGGCTTCAAAGTATAACAGATGGATGTCAAGTCAGCATTCCTATATGGAAATCTGAAAGAGGAAGTATATGTAGAGCAGCCATCAGGTTTTGTCCACCCTACTCTCACTTCTCATGTCTATTTTCTTAAGAAAGCCCTGTATGGTCTTAAGCAAGCCCCAAGGGCTTGGTATGAGACATTGTCTAGCTTTCTCATCAAGAACAAGTTCTTGAGGGGAAAGATAGATAGCACATTGTTTCTTAGGGAAACAAGGGGCAAGATTCTCCTAGTCCAAATATATGTTGATGACATAATTTTTGGGTCTACTGATGACAACCTCTACAAGAGATTTGCTAATCTAATGCAGGGGGAGTTTGAGATGAGCAGTATGGGTGAGCTCAAATATTTCCTTAGGCTCTAGGTGAAACAGTCTGAGGATGGAATCTTCATTTCCCAAACTAAGTACACCAAGGAGCTCATCAAGAAATTTGGGATGGAATCTTCTTCCACCATGAGGACACCCATGGGATCTAATGTATCATTAGACAAGGATGAAAAGGGGAAGGCTTTTGATGAGTCCATGTACATGTGTATCATTGGATCCTTATTGTACTTAACTGCGAGTAGGCCAGACATTATGTATTCTACATGTGTTTGTGCTAGGTATCAGGCCTGTCCTAAGGAGTCTCACTACACCTCTATGAAGAGGATCTTGAGATACCTCAAGGGAAGTCTGAATCATGGCCTTTGGTACCCTAGAAACAATGATTTTGAACTGATAGGCTACTCAGATGCAGATTTTGCAGGATGCAAAGAGGATAGGAAAAGCACAAGTGGCACCTGTCAATTCCTAGGGAGGAGGCTGGTCTCATGGAGCAGCAAAAAGCAAACCAGTGTGGCCATATCCATAGCTGAGTCAGAGTATATTGCAGTAGATAGCTGCTGTGCTCAAATTATGTGGATCCAACATCAGTTGGAAGACTACAACATCAAGGTAAGACATTCTCCCCTGCTGTGTGACTCATCCAGTGCAATTTCTATTGCTAAAAATCATGTTTCCCATAGCAGGACCAAGCACATAGAAATTAGGTATCATTTTATTAGGGAGCATGTAGAGTGTGAAAATATCAAACTTGAATATGTCCCTGCAGACAATCAAGTAGCTGATATCTTCACTAAGCCATTGGATGAGGCCAAGTTTAAAGCTTTCAAGATAGAACTAGGGATGTTGAGCGTAGACTAGTACTCACATTGAGGGGGAGCTAGAATGGGATGTTTAATTTGAACAGGTTCAGTTATTACAGAAATTGCTCACCAATTAAGGGGGACCAAATTCCCTGCTCAGGTTGAGGGGGAGATGGCAAATGCCAAGATTGTATAGGTTGACCTATAAGTTGATCCAAAGGGATCTATAGATGTTTCCTCCCAATCCCTAATGGGATAAATAGTTGAAGAAACCAGAAAGGCGGAGAAAGAGCCATTGCTAAGTAAGAACCTATGCTTAGGATATTAGCAATAGGGAGATAGGGCCTATGCTACACATGTTGAAACCGATTTCTCGGTCTCTGTGGAGTTCGGGGACCCCAACAAGTTGAGGGGTGGCCGTCTCTTACTCCTCCCAAGGGAGAGCTCTAGGTTGAAGGTGTTGGAACTATGAACTGGACCAAGGGCTTAGTGGGGAGGTCCCGCCACATACCCGGAAGGCCCTTAGGAACTTCCCCTCCCAAGCCACTACTAAGCTTGGGCACCACTGGAGGCTCTCCTCACCCCTAGAGAGACTTGGGGAGGGAGAGAGAGAAAGAGAGAGAGAGAGCTAGCCTAGAATCCTCATCAAATGGTGCCCCCTTGGTCCTATTTATAGGATTTCTGAAGTTGGGCTGCAAATAACCAAACTCTGACCTATCAGATTACCAAAATACCCCGGATTTGGCCTGCGAATAGCCAAATCCGGCTGCTCTGAGGTGCTAAACGCAGACCGACCCAACTAGGGGCTCGGCGAGCCCCATAATTGGGGTGGGGCGAGACCGGGGGGTCGGCTCCCCTGTTGGTCTCGCCACTCTGCTGGGGCTGGTCGAGACCCAACTAGGGGCGGCCCCCCTGCTGGTCTCGCCCCTCTGCTGGGGTTGGGCGAGACCCAACTAGGGGAGGCCCCCCTGGTGGTCTCGCCCTTCTGCTGGGGGTGCGGGGGGGGCGAGAGGAGCTCGCCCCCCTTTCCTTGGGGCGGGGCGAGAGGAGCTCGCCCCCCTGGGGTCTCGCCCCCTGCTGCTGCGGGCGCGGGGGCGAGAGGAGCTCTCCCCCCCCCAGGAGGGGACGGGGTCGAGAGGAGCTCGCCCCTCTTTCCTTGGGGCGGGGCGAGAGGAGCTCGCCCCCCCCCCCCCCGGGTCTCCCCCTGCAGCTGGGGGCGCGGGGCGGGAGGAGCTCACCGCCCTGGAGGGGACGGGGGCGAGAGGAGCTCACCACCCTTGCCATGGGGCGGGGCGAGAGGAGCTCGCCCCCCTGGGGTCTCGCCCCCCCTGCTGCTGGGGGCGCGGGGGGCGAGAGGAGCTTGCCCCCCTTGCCTTGGGGCGGGGCAAAAGGAGCTCACCCCCCTGCTGCTGGGGGCGCGGGGGCGAGAGGATCTCGCCCCCGCCCTGGAGGGGACGGGGGCAATAGGAGCTCGCCCCCCTTGCCTTGGGGAGGGGCGAGAGGAACTCGCCCCCCCTGGGGTCTCGCCCCCCTGCTGCTGGGGGCGCGTGGGCGAAAGGAGATCGCCCCCCTTGCCTTGGGGCGGGGCGAGAGGAGCTCGCCCCCCTGGGGTCTCGCCCCCCTGCTGCTGGGGGCGCGGGGGCGAGAGGACCCCTCCCCACCTGGAGGGGACGGGGGCGAGAGGAGCTCGCCCCCCCCCCCCCCCCCCCGCTGGGGTCTCGCCCCCCTGCTGCTGGGGGCGCGGGGGGGGCGAGAGGAGCTCGCCCCCCTGGAGGGGACGAGGGCCAGAGGAGCTCGCCCCCCTTGCCTTGGGACGGGGCGAGCGTAAGGTCTCTATTTCCACCGCTCGACCTCCTCCTTCCCTGCCCTGGATGTTGCTGAGAAATGATGTTCTAAGAATGCTTCTAGTGTCTCGAGATCCTACTCGGCGAATACAGGGTTGTACACAATCCCCGCTCTTTTCGAGCGAGGTACATGCTCGGAAAGAAATGTCCAACCCTGTATATTCGACGAGTGTCGCTGGAAATCTGACTAACAGAGCTATTTTGAGAAAAAAAACATAAAGCCTCCTTGATAGGTCCTCCAACCCTGCCGGCTAGAGAGAGCCCGGCTAGCAGAGCCACCCCAGGGGAAAACACTTAGCCTCCCTAAGATGTCCTCTGTTGGGGAAATGATTTATCTTAACCCCTAGAATTGAGAAGAATATAATTTCTTAGAATGAAAAATTAATCTAAGTAAATATGCGTCGAATAGTAATCGACGCATCGTCGAAATGTAGTCGACGTTTCTCTCAGAATGAGTCGAAGTAACTCTAAGAAGAATTCGATGTAATCTTTGTCGACGTACCTCTGACTTCTAGTCGACGCATTTAATAAAGTCGATGCACCTTAGTCGACGCACCTTCCTTATTCTCCTCTCGACGTCCAGCCAGGATGAACTCGACGTTCACGTCGAATAGTAATCGACGCACGTCGATTTCTATAAGAAATTCAAAAACACGCCAGATCTCTTTCCTTCTTTCTGTAGATCTGATTCTTATGGAATGATATTATTCTTTTATAGCGGTTCTGAATCAATCTTTCCTTCTATTTGATTCTTGAGTAATTTGATTAAGATTATTATGGATATTATTTGAAATCAGAATGAATTCTTTCCTTCTACAGATTTAATTCCTATGGAAACTTTTTATCTCTAATTGCTGATTGATTATTCTCCTTAAGCAACATCTTTTGAAACAGAGCTATAAATAAAGAGGAGATCGGCAGAGAATGAGGACTAGTGATCCACCATATACATTTGAAAAAGAGGAAGAGCTCCCAAGTGAAGAGTGAGAAAGCTGAGAAAAGAGATAGTGTGCTGGAGCAAAGAAAAAGCCTTCATCTTCTCCTCCTGAAGCCATTCTGCTGCAAATTCTGAAAGCTCTCACAAAAGAGAGAAAAGCTTACAATCTCCTTCTCACTATAGAAGAGAGATTACAATCACTATTCTTATGCTTCTAATCTTCTTGCTAGGAAGAAGATTCTTTCTTGTTTAAATTACTTCTTCTACTTCTTCTCTTTATCTTCATTTTACTTTTAAACTGTGTAAAAGAGTTTTTAGAATCTCTCTTCAAAAAATTCAGTTGTACTGGTTCTAAGAGTCTCCTTATAAAAAGACTCCGGCTGGTTCTAAGAGTCTCCTTATCAAAAGACTCAGGCTGGTTCTAAGAGTCTCCTTATCAAAAGACTCAGTGCAAGATAGTGAATTCCTACCAAGGGGGTAGAAGAGTGGACTACCCAAAGTTTGGGGAACCACTATATTTCTTTGTGTTGTGCTGTGATTTTCATTTTGCTATTTCTTTCTTTATTTACTTAATTCTTGTTGGTGTGTGGGAAGCCTAAATCTGTGATTATTACACATATATATAATTGCACAAAGTAATTTTAAATCTCTATTCACCCCCCCCCCCTCTAGAGAATTCTAGTGAGGTTAACTGTGCACTTTCAATTGGTATCAGAGCTAGGTTGATCTAAAAAGGTTAACTCCTTGATCAAAAAGATCCTACCTCTCATATATATATATATATATTTCTGAAAACTATTTCTTTTCACATGGCACAAATCAAAGATTATGCTTCCACCAGACCACCAATGTGCAATCTTGAAAAGTTTGCAGTTTGGAAAACAAGAATTGGGATTTATATGAATTCTATTGATGAAGAATTATTTAATGTTATTTTGACAGGTCCTCCCAAGCCTTATAGAAGAGACTCAAGTGGTGAAGTGACACAAACACTTGTCCCAAAGGCTGAGTGGACAGTTGAAGAGAAGAAGGCAGGAACATGTGATGCAAAAGCTGTGAACATTCTTGTCTCAACCCTCTCAGATGAAATCTTTCAAAAGGTTGTTGACTGTGAATCAGCCAAAGAAATATGGGAGGCTCTTACAAAGATGGTAGAAGGAAGTGTTGATGAAAGGAAAGATAGAAAGGCTCTATTGATCTCCCAATATGAGAACTTTCAAAAGAAGCATGAAGAAAGCATATCTGAGATGTATGATAGATTCAGTCTGATCATAAATCAATTAAGGAGCCTGGATAGAGAGATCTCTCTCACAGAGATCAATGACAAACTGTTAATGAGTCTCCCAAGTTCATGGGACTCAAGAATATGGGCAATAAGAGATACAAGAGGACAAAAGTAAATCTCAACAGATGCCCTCTTAGGAAAACTCAAATCCTATGAGCAACTGCTGAAAACCAGAGAAGATAAGAAAGAAGATGAAGCACTTCAACCTCCTCAAAAGATAGAAACATTGCTTTGAAAGCAACAGAAGAAGAGACCCCTGTCACTGAAGAAGAATTATTCAGCCTCCTGGCCAGGAGATTCAAGAAATGGGTCAGGACAGATGGGTCTAGAAGGAGAGAATCAAAACCAAGGTATGATAAAACTCCTACTAAAGAAATCATTTGTTATTCCTGCAGGAAAACTGGACACATTGCACCAGAATGTCCAGAAAATACTGAGAAAGAGAAAGATTTGAAAAAGAAAGATCTCAAGAAAAAGGGGAAGAAGAAAGAAAGAGGCTTCATTGCAGAAGCTTGGAGTGAAACAGGTTCTGAGGACAGCACTGATGAGTCCCTATTATATATATTTTTTCGGACTCATTTAGGCTAGTTTTCTTGCTTTTATGCTTCAGTTTTGTTCATATTTCCCTTATTCATGCTTTTTATTGTAGTACATAGTATGCCTATTTTTGTGTGCAATTGCGCACTTTGTTGTTGGGGGTAAGCACTGCGTGCTCCCCATTGTATCCTCTTTATCTCTGTGCTGCTGGTAGTACTTTCCCAGCTTGTGTCTCTTGTATGCAGGTGACCTGATCGTCCCGTTCTCCCCAAAGTAATTTCTGTGCATATCGCACGGTCGTGCGTTTCCTTGACGCACGGTCGGTGGCGGTCGTGCATTTGTGTCTGGGCAGAAAATGGAGCGTCGAAGTTTACTCGTGCATTTTGACGCACGGGCAGATTCGCCCGTGCGAGAGTAAAACGCACGGTCGACCTGTGTCTTGATGATTTCAGAGCGTCGGAATTTACCCGTGCGTTTGAATGCACGGGCGGTGTGGGTCGTGCGTGAGCAAAACGCACGGGCGCTGGCCTTCTTCCCCTGCACGCCTGTTGAGCTTAAGTATCGCACGGTCCACGCACGGTCGTGCGTTCGACCGTGCGTGACCAAATTTCTAACATTTTCCTATAAAAGCTGCAGATTCGACCTAAAATTAGAGAGTTCCGTACGCATTGTACAGCTACGCCGATTTCGCCATATCCACCAGGGTTTCGTCCTTTTGGCCTCCTCCTTCATCCTAGAGCTTCAAGGGAGATCTAGCCACCATTTCCTTCAAGCAAGAGGAAGTTTGCAACCTCCACCGGATTGTGAGACGAAGAAGACGGGTCCATTGGAGATTAGTGACAGCTCTCTCTACCCCGGACGCAGTTGCTGACCGAGCTTGGACGCGGACTGACAACCCAGTGATTCCAACCGTGAATCTCCAACGAGCCTTCGGATTCGGTGGATTTCTTGCCTTGTTCTTCTCTTATTGAAGTGTATATGTGTAGATCTTTGTATTTTGATGAAGTAGAGCACTTAAACTAGTTTGTATTTATATATATTTCATGTCTATGTGAAATGCTTTGTGGTTTATGTTGCTTGAGGTGCGCCCCATTCCATCCTCCATCCCGCCATCACGTTCGTCGCCGCACTAGCAATTGCTAGTGGCGTGCTTGTCGAAGTGGTGCTTACGACCCTCACTCCGTTTGCCTACTCGTCCATCCGCCTAGCGAAGCGTGGCATAGCGGCCCGTGTAATCCACTCGCCCTACGAAGCAGCGCGCTCAAGGCCTGCATAGTTCGATTCCGCTTGCCTACTCGTCCATCCGCCCTTGCGACGCAGTGCGCTCAAGGCCTGCCTAGTCTCCATCCCGCCAAGCAAAGCATTGCATAGAGGCATTGCATAGGAGTAGTGTAATATTTTCTCTTTATTTTCCACAAACCAAATCCCCCGTTCCGCATCCATCCGACGTAAAGGACTTCAATCTCAAGTCCTTCCTCGAACGTTAACTCCACCTTACTGTGTTCCTTGAGAGATTCGACACTCGGGGATTACTCCTCGTTTTATATTACTTGAACGATCGATAAACTATCATTTCGTGCCGCAGTCTTACTACCGCCTTTAGCGGTGTGCTAAGATTTGTGCATCAAGCACCTCATCCAAAAGTGACAATGAAGAGTCTAAGCAAGAAGACCTATGCTTAATGGCTTTTGAAAGCTCAAAGGAAGAACATGGTGCTAAATCATGGAGTGAGACAGAATCAGAAGGAAGCATCTCTTCTGAAGATGATAAAGAAAATAGCCTTATTCTCATAGAGGAATCTGAGGATAAGGATGGGGTAAGCATTTTTGATGACATAGATTTTCCATGTGATGATTTCAAAAATGATTTTAAAGGATTATGTTTAGATCAACTAAAAGCTAAACAAGAAATTAAGAATCTAAGAGAACAAATTAATGTCATTAAAAACCAGAGAAATATAGAGGACACTTGTTCTAAAAATTATGAATTAAGGGCTAACATCAGAGAAAAAAAATAGAGAAGGCTAAAATAGAAAACCAGCTCCTTAAAAATAAGGTATCCCAAGCAAAAGCTTTTGAAGAATCAATAAAATGAGAAGCAAAACACTCAAAGAAATCACAGAAAAACAAACAAGAAGACATAAAAATCTTGCACTAGGAGCTGATCCCTCAGCTAGTCTAATTCCATCCAACAAGCCTGCTTAGATGAGCCCTGTAAAATTCACTAAACCCACTAAATCAATAAACTAAGAAGAAGACTCACAAAATAAGGAAGAAGACTCCCTCAATGAGATAAACCATTTTGATGAAACATCATACTATATAGATGAAGACTCTCAAACTACTTCTAAGAAGGCAACTAAGCCAAAAGAAACAACTCATAAAAAAATAAAATCAGAAAAAGGGAAAAATAAAATTTGTGAAAATACAACTGCGTCGACTTCATATCGACACACTAATGATAGTGCGTCGAATTCTACTCGACGCAATCTCTCAGATGCTTCGACCTCAACTTGACGCTTGAATAAAAATACGTCGACTTTCAATCGACGCAACTTCTTACATGCGACGATTTTAGATCAACACAATCTAGAGAAAGCGCCGAATATAAATCGACGCAACTATCAACATACATCGAATAGATATCGACGCATAAAAACTCAGAGCAACATAACTACAGGACATGTCTATTCTCCAAAAACTTTCCATCTTAACCCCCATTCAGGACCCATTCATCCTGATCATAATTTCTATCCTAATTAAAACTTCTATCCTAACCAAAATTTCTATCATAATCATAATTTCTATCCTGATCAAACTTTCTATCCTAACCAAAATCTCTATCCTAATCAAAATTTCTATCCTAATCATCACCTCCTCCTCCACCATTATCTCCTACTCCAACACACCTTGAGCCATCTCCATCCACTAACACTCTCATCACCCAGTGTATCCAATCACCAGCCCAAAAATTTCAAGAAATGCTGGATGCACACTGCTCCCAACTTCACTCCTCCATCATACACATGCAAACCCAAATAGATGGGGTCAATGCCTCTGTGCAAGGCTTGAAGTCCTCTGTCTCTTCCTCCAAAGTGACCGAGTCTTTCTTAACCTCCTTGGCTAAGAAGGTCAAGAAGGGGGAGAAATTAGATGAAGAGCAGTCCTCAAGACACAAATCTCTCTCTCAAAAGTCCCTTCCTACTTCAAAAGTACTTGAGCTACATACTAAAGAACAGATAACAGGTATACTCTCTATAGCAAGAGAAGCTGCCCAACAAGTAGTTCTCCTTCAAGGGGAGGCTAGCAGAGCAGGGAAAGAAGTTGAAAAGGAAACTGATGCTGAAGAAGCTATAGGAGAGAAAGAAAAAGAAGCTGAAGCTCAGGGGGAGCCAAATACTGAAGTTGGAGCTGAGAAAGAAACTGAAAAGGAAGTTCCATTTTAGGGGGAGCTGAGTGAAACACCTGTTACTGAGAAGGAGCAACCCACCTCTCCAAAACAGTAGTATTCACTAAGAAAAGAAAAACTCCTCCTACCCCTCCTGAATGATGTGATGAACAATATTGATACAATCTATATTTTTTAAGTCTGTTTATATGATCTCTTCTTTCTTCTGATTACTTAGCATATTTCTTCTCTATATAAATGATTTGCTGTGTTGATTAAAAGCTGATACAATTTCTCTCTAAATAGGGTTAAGACAAATAGGGGGAGATTGTTAGGGAAATGATTTATCTTAACCCCTAGAATTGAGAAGAATATAATTTCTAAGAATGAAAAATTAATCTAAGTAAATATGCGTCGAATAGTAATCGACGCATCGTCGAAATGTAGTCGACGTTTCTCTCAGAATGAGTCGAAGTAACTCTAAGAAGAATTCGACGTAACCTTTGTCGACGTACCTCTGACTTCTAGTCGACGCATTTAATAAAGTCACGCACCTTAGTCGACGCACCTTCCTTATTCTCCTCTCGACGTCCATCCAGGATGAAATCGACGTTCACGTTGAATAGTAATCGACGCACGTCAATTTCTATAAGAAATTCAAAAACACGCCAGATCTCTTTCCTTCTTTCTGTAGATCTGATTCTTATGGAATGATATTATTCTTTTATAGCCGTTCTGAATCAATCTTTCCTTCTATTTGATTCTTGGCTAATTTGATTAAGATTATTATGGATATTATTTGAAATAAGAATGAATTCTTTCCTTCTACAGATTTATTTCCTATGGAAACTTTTTCTCTCTAATTGCTGATTGATTATTCTCCTTTAGCAACATCTTTTGAAACAGAGCTATAAATAAAGAGGAGGTCGGCAGAGAATGAGGACTAGTGATCCACCATATACATTTGAAAAAGAGGAAGAGCTCCCAAGTGAAGAGTGAGAAAGTTGAGAAAAGAGATAGTGTGCTGGAGCAAAGAAAAAGTCTTCATCTTCTCCTCCTGAAGCCATTCTGCTGCAAATTCTGAAAGCTCTCACAAAAGAGAGAAAAGCTTACAATCTCCTTCTCACTATAGAAGAGAGATTACAATCACTATTCTTGTGCTTCTAATCTTCTTGCTAGGAAGAAAATTCTTTCTTGTTTAAGTAACTTCTTCTACTTCTTCTCTTTATCTTCATTTCACTTTTAAACTGTGTAAAAGAGTTTTTAGAATCTCTCTTCAAAAAATTCAGTTGTACTGGTTCTAAGAGTCTCCTTATCAAAAGACTCGGGCTGGTTCTAAGAGTCTCCTTATCAAAATACTCAGTGCAAGATAGTGAATTCCTACCAAGGGGGTAGAAGAGTGGACTACCCAAAGTTTGGGGAACCACTATATTTCTTTGTGTTGTGCTGTGATTTTCATTTTGCTATTTCTTTCTTTATTTACTTAATTCTTGTGGGTGTGTGGGAAGCCTAAATCTGTGATTATTACACACACACATATATATATATATATATATATATATATAATTGCACAAAGTATTTTTAAATCTCTATTCACCCCCCTCTAGAGAATTCTAGTGAGGTTAACTGTGCACTTTCATCCCCCTACCCTACCGGCTAGTGAGAGCCCGGCTAGCGGAGCCACCTCGGGGCCTTAACCAACATGAATCACCTGCCTCACCGAGTGAGTCTCGTGCCCTGCCGGCATCAACAAGCCCGGTCAGCGGCCTCTGCTCGGGGCCTTAACCAAAATGAATCACCTTCCTCGCCGAGTGAGTCTCCTTCCCTGCCGTCATCAACAACCCCGGTCAGCGACCTCTGCTCGGGGCCTTAACCAACATGAATCACCTGCCTCACCGAGTGAGTCTCCTGCCCTGCCGGTATCAACAAGCCCGGTCAGCGGCATCTGCATGGGGCCTTAACCACCATGAATCACCTGCCTCGCCGAGTGAGTCTCCTGCCCTGCCGGCATTAACAAGCCCGGTCAGCGGTCTCTGCTCCAAGCTTGCCCCCTCGAAGGTGGGGCTGGACCAGAAGGGGCGGGGCGAGTTGGGAGGGCGCCTCCCTCCTGAGCTCGCCCCCTCGAAGGGGCGAGGCGAGCTGGGAGGGCGCCTCCCTCCAAGCTTGCCCCCTCGAAGGGGCGGGGCAAGGTGGGAGGGCGCCTCCCTCCTGAGCTTGCCCCCTTGAAGGGGCAGGGCGAGCTGGGAGGGCGCCTCCCTCCTGAGCTCGCCCCCTTGAAGGGGCGGGGCGAGCTGGGAGGGCGCCTCCCTCCTGAGCTCGCCCCCTTGAAGGAGCGGGGCGAGCTGGGAGGGCGCCTCCCTCCTAAGCCCGCCCCCTTGAAGTGGCGGGGCGACATGGGAGGGCGCCTCCCTCCTGAGCTCGCCCCCATGAAGGTGGGCGAGTGGGGGTATGGCACCTCACCAATCCCCCCCCCCCACCGGTACCTCTTTCCTGGGCTGTTGGCCGAGAGTTCCCCCGCCCATCTGTTGGGGGGGGGGGCTCTGGACCATCTCTTCTTCTGCCTCCGACTATCATGGCGAAAGCAACCTGGAAGGTCTGTAAGACCTCTTGCCTGAAATCTTCGAACATCTCCAATGTCACCCCATCCTCCGGGGGCTGCGAGTGACCTGGGTCGGATCTTCCTCCACCTCCGCCAATGGAGCTCATCTTGAGAGTTTCTTGAATCGGTCACACTCCACGCTCACCGCAACATAATATTGAAACCGATTTCTCGGTCTCTGTGGAGTTCAGGGCCCCCAAAAAGTTAAGGGGTGGCCGACTCTTACTCCTCCCAAGGGAGAGCTCTAGGTTGAAGGTGTTGGAACTATGAACTGGACCAAGGGCTTAGTGGGGAGGTCCCGCCACAAACCCGGAAGCCCCTTAGGAACTTCCCCTCCCAAGCCACTACTAAGCTTGGGCACCACTGTAGGCTCTCCTCACCCCCTAGAGAGACTTGGGAGGGAGAGAGAGAGACAGACAGAGAGCTAGCCTAGAACCCTCTTCAAATGGTGCCCCCTTGGTCCTATTTATAGGATTTCTGAAGTTGGGCTGAAATAACCAAACTCTGACCTATCAGATTACCAAAATACCCCGGATTTGGCATGCGAATAGCCAAATCCCGTTGCTCTGAGGTGCTAAATGCAGACCGACCCAACTAGGGGCTCGGCGAGCCCCCTAACTAGGGTGGGGCGAGACCGGGGGGTCGGCTCCCCTGCTGGTCTCGCCCCTCTGCTGGGGCTGGGCGAGACCCAGCTAGGGGCGGCCCCCTGCTGGTCTCTCTCCTCTGCTGGGGCTGGGCGAGACCCAGCTAGGGGCGGCCCCCTGCTGGTCTAGCCCTTCTGCTGGGGGCACGGGGGGCGAGCGGAGCTCGCCCCCCTGGAGGTGATGGGGGCGAGAGGAGCTCGCCCGCCCTCCTTGCCTTGAGGCGGGGCGAGAGGAGCTCGCCCCCCTGGGGTCTCGCCCCCCTGCTGCTGGGGGCGTGGGGGCGTGGGGGCGAGAGGAGCTCGCCCCCCCCCCCCCCCCCCCCCCCCCCCCGCCCCTGGGGTCTCGCCCCCTGCTGCTGGGGGCGCGGGGGCGAGAGGAGCTCGCCCCCCTAGAGGGGACGGGGGCAAGAGGAGCTCGCCCCCCTTGCCTTGGGGGCGGGGCGAGAGGAGCTCGCCCCCCCCCCCCTGGGGTCTTGCCCCCCTACTGCTGGGGGCGCGGGGGGGCAAGAGGAGCTCGCCCCCTGGAGGGGACGGGGGCGAGAGGAGCTCGCCCCCCTTGCCTTGGGGCGGGGTGAGAGGAGCTCGCCCCCCTGGGGGTCTCGCTCCCCTTCTGCTGGGGGCGCGGGGGCGAGAGGAGCTCGCCCCCCTTGGAGGGGACGGGGGCGAGAGGAGCTAACCGAACTGAGTCTCCCACTCCCAGGCCCAGTCTTCCTTGACTTCTCTTGGTAGTTGTTGTTGCTGCCTTGGACCCCTCGCATCCTTCATTTCAAGGACTCAGGGCAGACGGAGGTCGCGTGCCCCTCCTCATCGTGGAGGTCACGGTTAGGTAACTCAAAGATATCCTTTTTTCTTCCTCTTTCTTCCGCTTTTCTGGCTCCTCTCCTTCTACCTCCGCCCATCGCCATGGTTTGCTGAGGTGGTGGAGAGGGTGTGTTCGATCCCTGCCTCCACCTCGATCGGTTGGCTCTTTTCCTTTGAAAACCCTTCCCTCCTTGCTCTCGCGGAGTCAAATTGGTGACCTCTGCGCTTGTCGAGCTATTGGGTAGCCGCCACCCGGGGTGGCTTCGCCCACCAACATTCACTCGACTCCTTTTGGAGTGGGGCGAGCGGGGGCTGGATGCCTCCCCGTTCGCCCCCCTTTGGGGCTAGACCAGAAGGGGCGGGGCGAACTGGGAGGGCGCCTTCCTCCTGAGCTCGCCACCTCGAAGGGGCGGGGCGAGCTGGGAGGGCGCCTCCCTCCTGAGCTTTCCCCCTCGAAGGGGCAGGGAGAGCTGGGAGGGCGCCTCCCTCCTGAGCTCGCCCCCTTGAAGGGACGGGGCGAGCTGGGAGGGCGCCTCCCTCCTGAGATCGCCCACTTGAAGGGGCGGGGCGAGCTGGGAGGGCGCCTCCCTCCTGAGCTCGCCCCCTTGAAGGGGCGGGGCGAGCTGGGAGGGCGCCTCTCTCCTGAGCTCGCCCCCTTGAAGGGGTGGGTCGAGCTGGGAGGGCGCCTCCCTCCTGAGCTCGCCCCCTTGAAGGTGGGCGAGTGGGGGTATGGCACCACCCCACTCCCCCCCCCCCCCCCCACCAGTACCTCTTTCCTGGGTTGTTGGCCGAGAGTTCCCCCGCCCATCTGCCGGGGGGGACCTCTGGACCATCTCTTCTTCTGCCTCCGACTATCATGGCGAAAGCAACCTGGAAGGTCTGTAAGACCTCTTGCCTGAAATCTTCGAACATCTCCAATGTCACCCCAGCCTCCGGGGGCTGCGAGTGACCTGGGTCGGATCTTCCTCCACCTCCGCCCATAGAGCTCATCTTGAGAGTTTCTTGAATCGGTCACACTCCACGCTCACCGCACCATAATGTTGAAACTGATTTCTCGGTCTCTGTGGAGTTCGGGGCCCCCAACAAGTTGAGGGGTGGCCGACTCTTACTCCTCCCAAGGGAGAGCTCTAGGTTGAAGGTGTTGGAACTATGAACTGGACCAAGGGCTTAGTGGGGACGTCCCGCCACATACCAGAAAGCCCTTTAGGAACTTCCCCTCCCAAGCCACTACTAAGCTTGGGCATCACTAGAGGCTCTCCTCACCCCCTAGAGAGACTTGGGAGGGAGAGAGAAAGAGAGAGAGAGAGAGAGAGAGAGAGCTAGCCTAGAATCCTCTTCAAATGGTGCCCCCTTGGTCCTATTTATAGGATTTCTGAAGTTGGGCTGCAAATAACCAAACTCTGACCTATCAGATTACCAAAATACCCCGGATTTGGCCTGCGAATAGCCAAATCCCGCTGCTCTGAGGTGCTAAACGCAGACCGACCCAACTAGGGGATCGGCGAGCCCCCTAATTGGGGTGGGGCGAGACCCGGGGGTCGGCTCCCCTGCTGGTCTTGACCCTCTGCTGGGGCTGGGCGAGACCCAGCTAGGGGCGGCCCCCCTGCTGGTCTCGCCCCTCTGATGGGGCTGGGCGAGACCCAGCTCGGGGCGGCCCCCTACTGGTCTCGCCCTTCTTGCTGGGGGCGCGGGGGGAGAGAGGAGCTCGCCCCCCTGGAGGGGATGGGGGCGAGAGGAGCTCGCCCCCCTGGGGTCTCGCCTCCCTGCTGCTGGGGGCGTGATAGTGCATTATTTATAGTTATTTTATATAATATTTTAGTAGTAATTAATTAATTATTATATAGTTTTAGTTTAATATATGTCTAATTTACTTTGTTTTGTGTTTTCAGGGCTTTTGAGAGGTCCCGGAGCATTTTTTGCATTTTTGTCTGCGAATAGTAAACATTTAGAATTTTGGTCTTCGAATAGTAAAATTCAGAATTTTAAAATTACACGCCCTAGGTCACGCCCGTGACCAAGGGGCATGTAGTCAAGTCATGGGTGTGACCCAAGGTCGTGTACTCTCCAAATTCAGTGAAGAAGACTATGCTGGTTGCAGAATTTCAAATGATCATAACTTTCAATCCAGGAAGAGTTACGGGACGTGCCACCACATTTCGGGGGGAGCACGAGATTATCTACAAATATGGAGAATTTTCCCAAGCACACGCCCTCATGTCACGGGCGTGACATGGGCGTGAACACGGACGTGTACTGAGAAAAATTACAAATTTCTCCCGAATGCTTCCCAGTGTAAGTTTGGAAGTTTTCTCTGTACACGCCCTAGGTCACGGGCGTGACTTGGGGGCGTGACCTCCACGTCACGGGCGTGACTCACCCCGGGGAACATTTAATTAAGCAGTTTTCCGCCGCAGGCAGTTTTAGCTTACACGCCCATAGTCACGGGCGTGACCAGGGGGCGTGTACTCCAAATTGATGGATTTTGGCGGTTTTTTCCCCAACGTTACCGGGCTTTCAAGACGCACGTTCTGCACCTTACACGCCCTAGGTCATGGGCATAACCTAGGGGCGTGACTTCTGAATTTTCTCCCTATAAATTCCCAACTGCTGCCATTGTCAAGGAATCCGATCCTAGCTTAGATTTGGTCATTTTTAGATTAGTTTTTCAGCATTTTCTTATTGTACTTTCTTTTTGCAGATTTACTTTATGTTTTGCAAATTTCAATTCCTAGCTTAGATTTACTTTACTTGCAATTGTACTTTTCTTTCCTTAGTTATAAAAATGTCTTTTCTTTTCAATTATGTTTAGCTAAATTTATAGCATTTGATCGGATGAATTCTTAAGCTTTTCTTATTTTATAATCTCTCATTTTCGTAGCTTTAGTTTAAGAATTATTACGATCCATTTTTGATTTTTCTCGATTGATCTCATATTGCCGGTATAAGAATATCAATTCTTGATCCATTTTCTAGTGATCGAGAGATCCATGAATTTGTGTAGATCATTCATTAGTGGAAAGAGTTGCATGCATTCCTCGAGAGAGGGTGACACAAATCTTCCGAATTAGAGTCAAATCCAATAGTGGGCCTCACCGCATAAAGCAAGCTTAGGGTTTCGACTGGCCGAGGGGTCTTAATTGATCAACCTATGGTTAGGTGGTAGTTCTCTCGAGAGAGGCTCTACCATATTTTGGGAACCTCCATGGTCGAATTATTCTATCGCTTTTGGTTATGAATTTAGATTTTACAATTTATTTAACTCAAGAAGGATTTCCGATCAAATGCTCTTTTCTTCCTTTTCTCTTTTATTATTCAAAAAATCTTCTTAAATCTAGATAAAATAATATTAATTTGCGTGAGTAGAAGTAATCAACAAACCCGTGGAATACAACACTTGATATTTATTTTTAAATATCCTATGCTATGAATGATAGGTGCTCTTGCCTATAGTTCGTAGAATTTGGAGAAATTTATTTATATCCTAAATTTAGCTATCAAGTTTTTGGCGTCGTTGCCGGGGAATATTTTTGTTGATATTTTGAAAGCGTAGATTTTATTACTTTTATCATTTTCTTTCTCCGCCCCCATTTCTCTTTTTTTTTAATTCCTTTCTATTAAGTACCGGTTGATAATTTGATAACGCATAATTTAGCTTAAATTATTAACGTAAAAATATTAGTTTTCATATATAAAAATATATATTTTCACCTATTAATATGTCAATTTGCTTTTTAAATACTTTTTATTATAAATTATGCTAATATTATTTAATTGTTATTTTATGACAGGCCTGAGGGAATTTTGGCACATCTCGACATAAAAGCCCGCTGCCAACTTTGTTTCTGGAGTTTTGTCAAAAATTATATATATAATATCGTAGCCGCGGTCTTGGCGTTGGATTATGTTGTCTTGCGAATGTTGTCGCGTTGGCCGAGCTCGAGAATTCAAGCTGCACTCGTCAATATAATTTCATGCCTCCGCCACGTGCGTGCCATAGCCGCAACCTTTTATTAAATCCATGCAGTCCATGAACGCGGCCAATTTTATTATTTGATGACGCCATCCGGCCATGTTTTTATAATCCCAAGCAACGCCATCTTGCATTATTAATCCATACAATTAAATTCCATACAACTCATTTCATTAAAATTTCATGCAATATTATTATACCATGCAATATTTTCTCATTATTATTATTGATATTATTATTGCATATCATATATCCAATCTTCAAATTCATTTCATGCAAATGGTTTCTCTCTTTTAATATTATTTTTGTCATCATTCATTCCTCTTAATTCCATGCAACCCAACTTGCACGTGAACTACTCTCCATATTACCACTTCTCTCTCCTCAATTCAAATATTTTTATTATAATTTATTATTATAAATGATGCCATTTGTTTCTCTCTCTTCAATGCATGCAGCCGGTTCACATTCTCTCCAATGCAGCCTTCACATTTAAACTCCTCCAATTAATTGTGAGCAACCCATTCCATTATATTTTCATGATGCAACCGGTTTCTCTCTATTTAATACAACAAACATTTAATTCATCATCTTCAATGCAACCATTCGGTTTTCCCTCCTCAATCAAGTGCTACCCGTCCACCTCATGATGCAGCCGGTCGACCTTTTTATTAATTTATTCCTCCACAATAATGCAGCCATTTTCAATTATCAATACAATAAATGTCCACATTTGTTTTATTAAATATAACCATTCACATCCACTCCAAGAGCAGCCCATTTCACGTGGATTCAAATATGATGCAGCCTGCCCTTTTTAATTCCTCCAAGCAGTCGTTTCATCCCTCTCCAATTTAATACAGCAAGCATTCAGTTCTCTCTCCTCTTCATCAATGCAGCACACTTAATTTCTCCATGCAAGCAGCCCTTCACTGTGAGCTCCTCTTCATGAATCTGCCCGTCCACCTCATGGAGCAGCCCACCAATTAATTACATATGGGATTTTCACCTATAAAATGGGCAAGGATTCAAAGCTTAGGGGAATCCAGTCCATGCTTAGATTGGTTCATTTTTAGATTAGATTTTCTTCATTTTATCGTATTTCTCCTTTTATGCAATTTTACTTCATGCTTTGTAATTTCATTTCGTAGTTTAGATTTCCATTTCCAGCAATTGTAATTCTCCTTTCATAGTTATACAATATTCTTTTTAAATCATGTTTAGCTAATTTTATTACATTTGATCGGATGAATTCTTAAGTAGTTTTATTTTGTAATCTCTTTTTCATAGTTTGGATTTGGAAACAAAGATTTACCATTGATTTTCAATTATTGGTTTCATATTTCTATGGTATGATAATCAAGTTTGATCCATATTTTAGTGTATCGAGAGATTCCTAAATACGGGTAGATCGCTCATCGGTAAAAAGAGTTGTAGGCATTCCTCGAGAGAGGGTGACACAAATCTACCGGATTGGAGTCAAATCCAATAGTGGGGCTCACCGCATAAAGCAAGCTTAGGGGTTTCGACTGGCCGAGGGGTCTTAATCGATCAACCTAAGGTTAGGTGGTAGTTCTCTCGAGAGAGGCTCTACCATATTTTGGGAACCTCCACGGTCAAGTTTGTCTAAATCCATTTCTCTTGAATTCTAGATTTACGAAGTATTTTACTTAAGAAGGATTCTCGATCAAATGTTTCTCTTCTTTTAATTATTTTCAAAACTCTATTTTATTTCTGATAAAATAATATTAATTTACGTGAGTAAGATTACTCAACAGGCCTCGGGCAAATACGACATCCTTCCTATACTATATTTCGATAGGTATACTTGCCTTCATCAGGATATTAGTTGGAATTATTTTTAAAACTATATAAAAAACCTCATCAAGTTTTTGGCGCCGTTGCCTGGGAATATTTTTGTTGATATTTTGAAAGCGTAGATTTTATTACTTTTATCATTCTCTTTCTTCCGCCCCCATTTCTCTTTTTTTTTTAAATTCCTTTCTATTAAGTACCGGTTGTTAATTTTCTTTTTCCAAAAAAAATATGATGATATCTCAGTTGGCCGCAAAAGTTGCCGAGCTTCAACATAAGGTAAACCTTTTGGAAGCCGCACGAAAGCGCCAACTTATTTGTTATTTTTGTGGTGCAAATCATTCTAGCGAGGAATGTTATTCTTATTTTTATTCTCAAAATATTTTTGATCAAAATAATTTTTCTCAAGATTATAATTCTTCTGAAATTCCTTCTTGCTCCGATAATAATTAATCGTGGTGGCAAGATCACCCGGATAGTTTACGGTGCAATGAAGAAATTTCTTTTGATCAAAATTTCTATTCCTCCACTTTTTATCCGCAAATTCTTTTGGTCAATTTTCTTCTCTTGGTGATTCTCCGAATCTTCCTATTCAAAATTTGAATAGTTATTCCCAAGAAGAAAATAGTATTTTATACCAAGAATTTATTAAAGTAATGGGTGTGCCGAGCGAAATAGAAGAAGAACGTGTTTCATCTTCTACTTCGCCCGACTCTAGTCCCGCTTTCTCATGAATTTTTAAAACCACCACATAAATATTTTGGAATCAAAATTCATGAAATTTTTGTCGCCCATAAATTTACTCCCCTTGGTATTGATTTTCTAATAAAAATTTTATTTTTGAAAATAAACAACCGGAGCTTAATCATGTGTTTTCGCAAGCGACTCCTCCTTGTGAAAAATTTTCTGACTCGCTTAATTTTGATTCTTTTGCTACTAACAATTTTCATGTAGAGGATGAGCCGTTGCAACCAAACGTCTTCACCGATCCATTTGCCGCTCATCTTCAGCAATCCAAATACCTAAGGTATGTATAGGTAATTTGGATTCACAATTTGAAGCTAACGGACAACAAAAGAGTCAAGAGCATAGCGGAGGAGTAGCCGGGGCGACCGACTTCGGCATGCTCACCTGAGTGTAAATTAAGGGAGTTGTCTGTGCATTTTCAATTTTATTTTCCTTTTTCCTAACAATAACCGTCTAGCTTAAAGACGGGAAAAAGAAAGCGTTCTTGAGAGGCACCTCTTGCTTATCCTTTTTGCAATTTTTCTTTTCTTTATCTCCCTTTTCTTTTCAACTTTTTTTTTCTCTTCATCCTTGTTTATAAACATTGGGGACAATGTTTATTTTTAAGTATGGGGTGAGGGTGTTCTCTAATGTTTGTTTTTATTCAAAAAATTCAAAAAAATTAGAAAAAAAACTTTTAATACAAAAAAAATCAAAATATTTAAAAATCATAAAAAAACTTCTTTTGTCTTCTTTTTCAATTTTGTTTTTAAAATATGGAAATTACAAAAAATTTAAAAACAATTAAAAATTATTTCTTGCGAAAAGGTCGTGTTGGGCTTTCATCCCACAAAACCGCCTAGTACCTTGCGAGCCCGTCATTGGGTAGTTCTTGGGAAGTTCAAGAACAAAAAAATTATTTCTGTTTTATTTTTCTTGTTCAAGCACATATAAAAATATAAAATAAAACAAAATAGATTTTAAAAAAATTGATTTATAAATTTTGTATTATTAGATGCTTCCTTACTTTTTATTTGAGTCCGACCAATTTTAATTATGAGCTTTTATTTATATGACTTTTAAAAAAACAAAAGTTTTCTTTTTATGTGTTTTCTATTTTATGTGTCTATTCATAATTTGTTAGATTTAATTTTTAGATAAATTTTATTTAAAGAATTTTTCATTATTTTGATTTGATTAGAATATTTCTTAGTTTTGTTTTCTCTTCTTAAATTTCATGAATTAATTTTGTAGCGATTGTGCTTAAGATCTTTAGATTTTTATTATATTAACTTTAACTCATAGATTCTTAAAGATTTCTTAATTTATTTTCTATGCTCTCAAAATAGTTATCTTGAAAATTTTATAGCTTTTAAACCCTAGCCCCTCCTTTTACTTTACCCTTTTGATTGGCAAATAAAAAATATTAAAGATCGTATGTCATGGAATGAGAGGATAAAATTCATCATTCCTAAACATATGCACCAAAATTAGTAAAAGATTATATGGCATAGAGCTGAGAGGATAAAATTCATCACTCCTAAACATATACATTTGGTGTATTAAAAAAGAAGAGTATCTAAAAAAATGAAAATGAAAGGATAAAATTCATCATTTCCCAATTAAAAATCTCTTCTATGTCAATTTTACCCAAACTTAACCAATATCATTTCATATTCAAGATATTTATGAGAGCTTAGTTAATATTTTAGGTTTTCTATAAAGTTTTCGAGTGATAATAAAAGTTTTTATAATTCTAATCTTAAATTATTTTGCTTAATTCAATACAATTTTGTTTATGAAAATTTAATTTGAGAATTTTTGAAACTAATTTTTATTCTACGCATGTCAACTTATGAATCATGATTTATTTCTTATGAATCTAAATTTTATTTCAAAACTCATTTATGTATGAGTCATGTATAATCTTAAATGCATAATTAGGAGTAAATTCTTTTATTTTTTTGAAATGTCATATAAATTTTATTCTCATACTTATGAATTAGTTTTGCTCTCGAATAGCAAAAGCTTAAGTATGGGTATTTGATAGTGCATTATTTATAGTTATTTTTATATAATATTTTAGTAGTAATTAATTAATTATTATATAGTTTTAGTTTAATATATGTCTAATTTACTTTGTTTTGTGTTTTCAGGGCTTTTGAGAGGTCCCCGAGCATTTTTTGCATTTTGGTCTGCGAATAGTAAAAATTCAGAATTTTGGTATGCGAATAATAAAATTCAGAATTTTAAAATTACACGTCATAGGTCATGTCCGTGACCAAGGGGCGTGTAATCAAGTCATGGGTGTGACCCAAGGTCGTGTACTCTCCAAAAACAGTGAAGAAGACTATGCTGGTTGCAGAATTTCAAATGATCATAACTTTCAATTCAGGAAGAGTTACGGGACGTGCCACCACATTTCGGGACGAGCACAAGATTATCTAGGAATCTGGAGAATTTTCCCAAGTATACGCCCTCATTTCATGGGCGTGACATGGGCGTGAACACGGGCGTGTACTGAGAAAAATTACAATTTTCTCCCAAATGCTTCCCAGTGTAAGTTTGGAAGTTTTTCTCTGTACACGCCCTAGGTCACGGGCATGACTTGGGGGCGTGACCTCCAGGTCACGGGCGTGACTCACCCCAGGGAACATTTAATGAAGCAGTTTTCTGCCGCAGGCAGTTTCAGCTTATACGCCCATAGTCACGGGCGTGACCAGGGGGCGTGTACTCCAAATTGATGGATTTTGGCGGTTTTTCCCCAACGTTCCCGGGCTTTCAAGACGCACGGTTCCGCACCTTACCACGCCCTAGGTCACGGGCGTGACCTAGGGGCGTGACTTCTGAATTTTCTCCCTATAAATTCCCAACTGCTGCCATTGTCAAGGAATCCGATCCTAGCTTAGATTGGGTCATTTTTAGATTAGTTTTTCAGCATTTTCTTATTGTATTTTCTTTATGCAGATTTAATTTATATTTTGCAAATTTCAATTCCTAGCTTAGATTTACTTTACTTGTAATTGTACTTTTCTTTCCTTAGTTATAAAAATGTCTTTCTTTTCAATTATGTTTAGCTAAATTTATAGCGTTTGATCGGATGAATTCTTAAGCTTTTCTTATTTTGTAATCTCTCATTTTCGTAGCTTTAGTTTAAGAATTATTATGATCCACATTTGATTTTTCTCGATTGATCTCATATTGCCGGTATATGAATATCAATTCTTGATCCATTTTCTAGTGATTGAGAGATCCATGAATTTGTGTAGATCATTCATTAGTGGAAAGAGTTGCATGCATTCCTCGAGAGAGGGTGACACAATCTTCCGGATTGAAGTCAAATCCAATAGTGGGGCTCACGCATAAAGCAAGCTTAGGGGTTTCGACTGGCCGAGGGGTCTTAATCGATCAACCTAAGGTTAGGTGGTAGTTCTCTCGAGAGAGGCTCTACACATTTTGGGAACCTCCACGGTCGAATTATTCTATCGCTTTTGGTTATGAATTTAGATTTTACAATTTATTTAACTCAAGAAGGATTTCCGATCAAATGCTCTTTTCTTCCTTTTATCTTTTATTATTCAAAAAATCTTCTTAAATCTAGATAAAATAATATTAATTTGCGTGAGTAGAAGTAATCAACAAACCCGTGGAATACGACACTTGATATTTATTTTTAAATATCTTATGCTATGAACGATAGGTGCCCTTGCCTATAGTTCGTAGAATTTGGAGAAAATTATTTATATCCTAAATTTAGCTATCAGGGCGCGGGAGCGAGAGGAGCTCGCCCCCCCCCTGGAGGGGACGGGGCCGAGAGGAGCTCGCCCCCATTGCCTTGGGGCAGGGCGAGAGGAGCTCGCCCCCCCTGGGGTCTCGCCCCCTGCTGCTGGGGGCGCGCGGGCGAGAGGAGCTCGCCCCCCCCCCCTGGGGTCTCGCCCCCCTGCTGTTGGGGGCGCGGGGGCGAGAGGAGCTCGCCCCCCTGGAGGGGACGGGGGCGAGAGGAGCTCGCCCCCTTGCTTGGGGCGGGGCGAGAGGAGCTCGCCCCCCCTGGGGTCTCGCCCCCCTGCTGCTGGGGGCGCGGGGAGAGAGGAGCTCGCCGCCCCCCCTGGAGGGGACGGGGACGAGAGGAGCTCCCCCCCCCCCCCCATTGCCTTGGGGCGGGGCGAGAGGAGCTCGCCCCCCCCCCCCCCCCTGGGTCTCGCCCCCCTGCTGCTGGGGCGGGGGGCAAGAGGAGCTCGCCCCCCTGGAGGGGACGGGGGCGAGAGGAGCTCGCCCCCTTGCCTTGGGCGGGGCGAGAGGAGATCGCCCCTCATGGGGTCTCGCCCCCCTGCTACTGGGGCGTGGGGGCGAGAGGAGCTCGCCCCCCCCCCCCGGGTCTTGCCCCCCTGCTGCTGGGGGCGCGGGAGGCGAGAGGAGCTCGCCCACCTGGAGGGGACGGGGCCGAGAGGAGCTCTCCCCCCTTGCCTTGGGACGGGGCGAGCAGCAAGGTCTCTATTTCATCATCGCTCGCCCTCCTCCTTCCCTGCCCTGGATGTTGCTGGAAAATGATGTTCTAAAGAATGCTTCTTGTGTCTCGAGATCCTACTCGGCGAATACAGGGTTGTACAACACAGATCATTTTTCTTTGATATGATTTTTGTTATTAATGTACCTTAGTATTGGGGATGTTTTGCTTCTTTCAAATAGGGGAGATTGTTGGTATATTGCCCTCAATAGTACCTTGATTTGAAGAGGCATCACTCTCAATGCTAAGGACATATTGTATTTGATGAGCTATACTTGTGTAAGATACATGTGCAGGTGACTCAAAAGAAGGGCCAAACTGCCCTTAGATGTGGAGAAATCATCTTCCAAAAGATGAAGTTTTGTCTCAGCCGAACCGCTGAGACGGGGGGGCAAAACTGCTGAGACGAGGAGCTTCTCAACGTATCCACTGAGAAGAAGGTGCCTCCGCTGAGAATTTCATTATACGCTGAGAATCAGCGTGATCGTCGAACTGGGCTCGACATTCATCGAACGCTGAACGCCGTTTGTCCGACCGCTGAGACGAGGTCGAAGCAAAAACCGCTGAGACGAGATCAAAGCTGAAGCCGCTGAGAATCACACTAGGCAAGATCGTCGAACGCTGAACGTCGTTCGACAAACGCTGAGACGAGGAGCCGTGTTTCCACGTTCGTCGAGCGCATTCCCTTCTCTACGGAAAAGTAGGGCGGCGGGATCTGCGGCTAGGACTAGTTGCAGGATAGCTGTGTGGGGTCCACCAGCTTCTCCCATACCTCTCAACAGATCAGCTAAGAGTCGTTGAAGATCAGAGATGTATAAAAGGAAGTGTTAGGGCACATTTGAACAAACCCCCAAAAACCCCCCGATCATCTGTTGTGTGAGAACATATCAACTGTTACATTGACGGCTGAAGCTCTCGTCTTCTTCCTCCTGCTCACTGAACAAGAATAAGAAGATAACAGAGAAAGAAAGTGAGCTCCTTTGCAAGAAGGAGCAAGGTGATCTTCCATCACTCTGTCGAAGAGGAAGATCAAGTTAGTTGTTGTAATCAACATCTTCAGCAACAGGAAGCACAGCCATGCAGGATCTACAGGAGAGTACCTCTACTGTAGAATAAATTTCTAAATCCATGATCTGTAGGGTATCTTGCCTGAGCTGTAAGACCATTTGGTCTGAGTTTGTAGGAACCTGAGGGTTCTGAGCTGTAGGGCTGAAGGCCTGAGTGTAGGATCTGGAGCAGATCTGAGGTAGGGCTTAACAGCTTGAAGTAGGACCAGGAGCTGGTCTGAGCTGTAGGAGGAGTGTCCTCTGAGTGGTAGGACCTGGAGAGGTTCTGAGTTGTAGGACATTATTGTTGGAAATTGCATTCACAATTACCTTGATTTTGTGAGAAGTCACCCTTAAACTAAGATTGAATTGCTTTTGTATTTGATATGCTTTTCTAGTATTGTCTTGCAGATTATCATGGGTAAGTGTAAGCCAATGTCAGGTCACAATGGGTCTGCAAACACAGTTTCATAGTATGTAATTCCTCATTTTATGAAACATGGTGATGACTCATATGTGATCTCTCTATTGAGATACACTTCATTTTCAAGACTATTGAAGACCTTGGATGGGCAGCTGCAGCAAGTGGTCTAGAAAAGAAAATGAGCAAAAGAAAATAATTTTTTCTAAGGGATGTCTCGAGAGATCGAGCTTGTCTCGAGAAGTCAGGCTTGTCTCGGGATGCAGGCTCTGCTCTTTTCGGAAACTCTATCTGGATGTCTCGAGAGATCAACCATGTCTCGAGATCTACTGGACCCGAGAGATTTCCTTTTGTCTCGAGAGATCCTGCCTTACTCGAGTCTGCAATCTTTTGATCTCTTATTCTCAGTTCTCGAGAGATAGATTTCTGATGTCCTCGAGATATTTGGTATGTCCCTCGAGAGCTATTCCTTATGTCTCGAGAGATCCATTTTTTTTTCCGAGACATTGGTCTGATGTTTTTCCCCTCCCTCTGTTCTCGAGAGATACTCCTCATGTCTCGAGAAATCCCATTTGTTCTCGAGACATCTGTCTAAATTCTGGTTTTCTCTGTTCTCTGTTCTTGACGACCCGTGATCGCTCATTTCCGATCCTAACGGCTTTCTTGAGAGCATTTAAGGCTGGTTTATACCTTAATTGCCATTCTCTATATATATTAGTTGGTTTTGGGGTTTCAAAGACAACTCTCTAATCGTTCAAGCCCTAATTCTCTTTCCCGATCTAGAAGAACGAGAAAAGTGCCGCCTCGCCTTCGCCTACGTTTGGAGATCGATCTTCTCATAGGATTTGTCGATTTCATTCAGGGAAGATTCGATTGATCCAAGGTCTGATTCTACAACCTCTATTGGATCGTTTCGGATTGCAAAGGTCAGATTTGAAGGATCTTAGTTCTTCCTCACCGTTCTCTAAAACCATTCAAGAAGAAGGAAGAATACACCTCTATCTTTCAGATCTGGTATTGTTTTGTTCAAAACTTTTTATCATCTTTGTAGGAGAGATTGT
>JAWHQI010000170.1:0-242500 GCA_033032865.1 Dactylorhiza incarnata
TTGAGCATTCCAAGTTCCGTCTTGAAGAAAGAGAACTTAGTCTCATCCAGCGGCTTCGTGAATATATCTGCAACTTGCTTATCCGTGGGGACATAACTCAGATTGATGTCACCTTTCTCCACATGCTCCCGGATAAAGTGATATCGTAGCTCGATGTGCTTTGTCCGACTGTAAGAGACTGGATTATTTGCGATAGCAATTGCACTGGAAGAGTCGCAAAACATTGGAATATTCTTGATCTTCATATTGTAGTCTTGAAGTTGATTCCTTATCCATAGAAGTTGTGCGCAACAACTGCCTGCAGAAATATATTCTGACTCGGCGGTTGAAATTGCAACACAATTCTGCTTCTTGCTACTCCAGGATATAAGTCGTCTTCCGAGAAATTGGCATGTTCCGGAAGTGCTTTTCCTGTCGTCTCTGCTACCTGCAAAATCTGCATCTGAATAGCCTATTAGTTCACTATCATTACTTCTTAGGTACCATAAGCCAAGATTTGGTGTGCCTTTAAGGTATCTCAAGATTCGCTTTGCAGCAGTGTAATGAGATTCCTTAAAGTTCACCTGATATCTAGCACATACACATGTAGAAAACATTATGTCAGGTCTACTGGCAGTAAGGTATATCAATGAGCCAATTATGCTTCTGTATTTAGTTTCATCAAAAGGTTTCCCTTTCTTGTCCTTGTTCAGAGACATAGCTGAGCTCATTGGAGTCCTCATGGAGGTTGCACTCTCCATTCCGAATTTCTTAATTAACTCCTTGGTGAACTTCGTCTGAGAGATGAAAATTCCATCTTCCGATTGTTTCACTTGAAGTCCTAAGAAATACTTCAGCTCACCCATACTGCTCATTTCAAACTTCCCCTGCATAAGTTTTGAAAACTTCTTGCAAAGGTTGTCATCGGTTGAGCCAAAAATAATGTCATCAACATAGATTTGCACTAGCAAAATCTTGCCTTTTACTTCCCTAAGAAATAATGTCTTATCTATCTTTCCTCTTGTGAACTTGTTCTCAAGAAGAAAGTTAGACAGTGTCTCATACCAAGCTCGAGGAGCTTGTTTTAAACCATATAAAGCTTTTTGTAATAAATAAACATGATTGGGATGATCAGGATTAACAAAACCTGGGGGTTGTTCAATGTATACTTCCTCTTTAATGTCTCCGTTTAGGAAAGCGGACTTGACATCCATTTGATATACGGTGAAACCCTTGAAAGCAGCATAAGCAAGAAAGAGTCTGATCGCTTTGAGCCTTGCTACCGGTGCATATGTTTGATCGAAGTCGATCCCTTCTTCTTGTCTGTAGCCTTTAGCTACAAGTCTTGCTTTATTCTTGATGATTGTTCCATCTTCATCCAACTTGTTTCTGTACACCCACTTCGTTCCAATTATGTTCTTATCCTTAGGCTTTGGAACAAGTGTCCAGACTTTGCAACGCTTGAATTGGTTTAATTCTTCTTCCATTGCAATAATCCAGTGTGGGTCTTCATTTGCTTCTTGAAATTTCTTTGGTTCTACCTGAGAAAGAAAGCTCAAGTGCAAATTTTCGTTAGTAGTACCTCTTCTTGTTCTAATGCCTTCATGAGGATCTCCTATGATTTGATCAATAGGGTGATCCCTCATGTGTCTGAATTCAAGATTCCTCGCATCGCTTGGAACAACGGGAACTACTTCTTCTTCAACTGGAACAAATTCTTCCACTGGAGTTGGCTCTTCATCAAGGTGAATTTCCTCTTCAGCTAAGGTTAGAGGAGAGATTTTGACGAAGGTTTGAGTGTCGTCTTTAACTGGCTTATGCAAGTGCGTATTTTGCAACTTTGAACCTGCAACTTCAATAGAAGAACTAGAAGAGCTGCTTTGAAGCATGCTCGTCTCATCAAATACAACATTAATAGACTCTTCTACAACCAGAGTTTTCTTATTAAAAATACGATAAGCTTTACTATGACTGCTATAGCATACGAAAATACCTTCAAAACTCTTTTCACTAAACTTAGTTTTGTAATGCTTTCCATTGTTTAGCACAAAGCATTTACTGCCAAAGATTCGAAAATAAGAAATGGTTGGTTTCTTGCCCTTTAGAAGTTCATAAGGAGTCTTTTCATGGTTTTTGTTTATGAGCGCTCGGTTTTGCACATGGCATGCAGTATTGACAGCTTCAGCCCAGAAATATTCAGGTAGTGAAGAGTCACTCAACATGGTTCTGCAAGCCTCAATAAGTGTTCTATTCTTTCTCTCAGCTACTCCATTTTGCTGTGGAGTTCGAGGAGAGGAAAACTCATGAAAGATACCAAGGCTTTCACAGAATTCTGTCATGGCTCCAGATTCAAATTCTGTACCATGGTCACTTCTGATTTTGACCACTGAACAGTTAAATTCATTCTGGACTTGCCTGACAAAATTAGTGAAAGTGTCGAAAGTATCTGACTTGTGTTTTAGAAAGAATACCCATGCAAAACGTGAGTAATCATCCACAACAACCAATGTAAAAGACTTTCCTCCTAAGCTTCTAATTTGCAACGGACCAAACAAGTCCATATGAAGCAGGTATAAACACCTGTTAGAATCTTTGCCAATAATGCTCTTAAAGGTAGCTCTTGTTTGCTTGCCTTTTACACATGCATGACAAGGTCTATCTTTAATGCACTTAACATCTGGTGCATTTCGCACTAAGTTTTGAGAAAACAATTTATTAATAGTTTTGAGATTTATATGTGCTAATCTCTTGTGCCATTGGTCAACAAGAGAAGCACTATCTTTGGCTAATAGACACACTGGTGTAGAAGAAGATAAACAAAGAAAGTTTAAGCAAAAGATATTCTTACAGCGAGTCCCTGATAAAATCGTTTCAGAATTCTCTGCCGACTTTATCAGACACTTATCTTTACGAAAATCGACTATGTATCCTTTATCGCAGAGTTGACTTATACTTATCAGATTGTGTTGTAATCCTTCCACATAAGCCACATCGGAAAAAGATACATTTCCATTAGAGATCATACCATAGCCTTTAGTTATTCCTCTGTCTGAACCGCCAAAAATAACTTTTGGACCGTTTGCAACTGGAGTGAAGTTTTGCAAAAGTCTTCTTGTCCCGGTCATATGCCGAGAGCATCCACTGTCCAAATACCAGATAGGATTCTTGTTGGCCTTTGGACATACCTGCAAAAACAGATCATTTCGCCTTAGGAACCCAAACAGATTTGGGTCCTTGGTCCCTTGTTAGTTGAGATCCACATTGAATGTTAACATTGCGAGTGGTCTTCCTTGCAATGTTAACTTGTGGTCTATAAGCATAAGAAACATTGAACCAACAATCCACGGCAAAGTGACCAATTTTACCGCAGCACCAACAGTTGAATCTGTTGTACCTCCTTTTTACACTTTCCTGCTTAACTTTTTGAACGTTAGCTCTTGCAGGAGCAGCCCTTTTTGATGAGGATGCCTCATGGGGGCAACACACACAAGGTGGTATTGCCTTTTTTGGCTTTGGTGCAACAGCATTCACTTTTGGTGCATTCTTAGCACTCGGACCATGAACAAATGGACCGCACCCTTTCCGATTAATCTCTTGATAAGGTGCTTGGAAAGCACTATCACCAAAGTTTCGGGGAGGAGCCCATTCCTTATGATCATTCACAGATGAAAAAGGAATTGGTCGAGTGAAATGACCATAGGAACTCTCCAAATCATAAGCATTCGTAGGAAATATAACTCTCTTGAATGCTACATGCTCTTGATGAGCTTTCCCTTTTTCTTTGGCGGTAGCTTTCTTAGCAACCAAGCCATTCTTCTTAGCAATTGTATTTTTTGAAGAATTGCTAGTGCTTGCTTCATGTCCTATACCGCTTCCTTTACCGTTAGTGGTAAAAGTACCAATAATCGGCAGAACAGTTTTAGGTTGAGAGAATGTTTCAACCAACTTCTTCTCAGCCGCAAGCTGTTCTTCCAGGACTTTTATCGAATTGTCTCTCAAGGCAAGAGTCTCTTCCGAGCTTTTGATCTTGTCTTTCAAGGCTTGGACTTCCTCTTTGAGAGAAGAAAGTTCTTCAACTTCTTTTCTCAAGTTAGATTCCACCTCCTTGAGAGCCATGATCTCCTTACCCTGAGTTTTGACAACCTTTCGGCACTTGTCAAAGCTTTGGAGCATTTTGGTATATTGAGACATGAGCTCAGATTCATCGTCTGAGAGGTTATCCTTTTGTTCAGCCGAAGCATAATCAGAATCAGATAGGATAGTGTGATCATTTACCTTTCCGGTGTACGGGGGTGCTTCTTCATCATCAGACATAGCCATCAGACCGAAGTAAGCTTCTTCTTCATCACTTGACTCATCGGAGTCACTGTCGCTCAGAGTTTTGGCTTTCTTAGCGACGAAGCTTCTATCTGATTTCTTCTTTCCATGAGTGGATTTCTTGTCTTCTTTTCTTCCACCTTCTTTCTTCTTATAGGGACACTCAGCAATCATGTGCCCTGGTTTATTACAACAGTAGCAAATAATGTCAGAAGAAATATGTTTGTTCTGTTTGGATTTATACCTGTCATTATTGCTTGATCCCTTCCTGTGATATTCGCCATCACGACGAGAATATTTATGATCCGAGGAAGACGGTTTGTTGTTCATGTGCCTTCGTTTGTTCAGCAGTTTCTTAAATTGTCGGGAAATTAAAGAGAACTCCCCATCAGACAGTTCGGAACAGGAGGAGCTGGCTTCCGATTCTTCTTCAATATCAGATTCCTTTTCTCTGATCGGTATCACTGCTTTGCTCTTCTTTGAATTCTCTGCCTTCAAAGCTAAGGTTCTTTCTTTGCTTGAAGCTCGATTTACATCCTCTTCAGACTTTCGGATGTTCATTTGTAATTCATGAGACAACAGCTTCCCGAACAGATTTTGAGGTTCTAGACTTGGCAGCTTTCCAAACTCTCTAATAGCAACAATTTTGCTATCCCAGTCTTTCGTTAGGGAACGCAAGAATTTGTCATTTAGTTCACCATTTGTGAACTCCCTGTCGTAGTTCCTCAAACCATTGACTATCTTGAAGAATCTTTCGTACGCATCAGCAATGCACTCCTTCTTATTCTGCTTGAACGCCTCGTACTCTTGATTAAGTAGAGACCTTCTATCTTCTCTTACCTCGTCAGTACCTTCCATTAGAACGATTAAGGATGTCCACATTTCTTTGGCTGATTTGCAGTGGATTAAGTTTTGCAACATGGAATCGTCCACTGCACTTGCAATTATGTTTTTAGCCTTCTTGTCAAGAGCAACAAGAGCTATCTCATCCTTAGTCAAATCCATCATTTTCTTAGGTATCTGAACAGTAGGATTTGTTGACGAAGCAGTCATTGGCACATGAGGACCTTCTTCCACGACTTGGAAGATTCTGGGATCTGCAGCTTCCATATAAAAACGGACTCTTTCCTTCCACATAGGAAAGTTTGCCTTGGTGCAGATGGGCAATTTCAGAGAGGATTCCTTGACTCTATCCATGGCTTGCTAGCAACTAGAAGAATGGATCCTGTTCAAGGTGTTAACCTAGCAACGAACAGCGAACCTCTGATACCAATTGAAGTATCTAGTTGCCTACCTAAATCACCTAAGGGGGGGGGGGGGGTGAATAGGTGATCTCTACGTCTTTTGCGGAATTAAAAATAAACGTAAAGCACAGCACATAAAATTAATCACAGCCACAGATAACACCAGGAATTTATAGTGGTTCCCCGTACTTGGGTACTCCACTTGCCGGCCTCGCCAACCTAGCACCACCGCTAGAAATGACTACTTCACTAAAACTCGGATCAAGAACGATCCTACAGTCTCGGAGTCAAAACTCCTACAAACTCAGAGAAACACTTCTCTTACAACTCGGAGATAACAACTCCTACACCTCGGAGAACAACCTCTCCTACAACTCGGAGAACAACTCCTACAAAAGATTGAAAAGGGTTTGAACAATACTAAACCAAATCTGAATAACAGAGGGGTTTTCTTCCTTCTTCTTGAAAGGCTTTTGAGAACGATGAGGAAGAACAACGATCCTTCAAATCTGTCTTTGGCAATCCGAAACGATCCAATAGAGATTGTAGAACCTGAGTATGGATCAATCGAACCCTTCTTGAAAGAAATCGACAACTCCAAAGAGAAGAACGATCTCCAATCGTAGGCGACGGCGAGCGGCGCTTTTCACGTTCTTTTCGATTCGGGAGAGAATTTAGGTCATGAACAATTCTCAAAAGAATAATTATTATTTTTTAAATCTTAAGAGAGAGGGCCTTTTATAGGAGAAGATCTAATTAGAATAATTAGGCCTTAAGCTAGAAAAGGAGTCACGTCAAACAGACGGAAGACAGAAGTCGGCAAAAATAGATTAAAGGAACGAGAAACAGATTTCTCGAGAGAAAGAAGACGTCTCGAGAAATCACGGCTGGATCTCGGAAAAAGGCTTTCAAATAAATTGACATAGCTTCGCGAGAAAGAAAAGAGGATTTCTCGAGAACATGGAACTTCTCGAGAAATAAGATACAATAAACTTTTCGGAAGAAACAAGAACTTTTCGAGAAATCGAATCAACTTCTCGAGAGGAAAGATTTTCTCGGAAAATATCAGCAAAGAAGACTTCTCGAGAAAATCAAAGGATTTTCCGAGATAACTACAGACTTCTCGAGAAATAAAGATGGCTTCTCGAGAAATTTGGATTTCCTTCGAAGACTTAAGCTGAAAAGAACTTCTCGAGAAAATCAAAGGGATTTTTCGAGAGCTCTTCATATTTCTCGAGACAAACACTTAGCTTTTCGAGAAATACACAAGGAACAAATTCTTTAAATTATTCTCTGAGAACAGCTACACCTTCAAGACCTTAGCTTCCTTTGTCTTGATCATGAAGTGCATCCCAATAGAGAGATCACATATGAGTCAACACCATATCTCATACAATGAAGAATTACATTGTAAGAGACTGTGCTCATTGACCCACTATGACCTGACATTGGTTTACACTTTGCAATGTGAACCTGCAAGACAAAACTAGAAAAACATATCAAATACATAAGCAATTCAATCTTGGTTCATAGTTGACTTTCTACAAATCAAGGTTATTGTGGATACAATACCCAACATATATGTATATATATATAAATATATATATATATATAAGTATATATATATTAAGTATATATTTATATTTATATACTTAATATATAGGTACATATATATATATAAGTATATATATATGTATGTATATATATTAAGTGTATATATATACATATATATATTTATATATATATACATATATATAAGTAATAGGTATATATATATACTTAATATATATATATACATATATATATATATATATATATACTTATATATATATGTATATATATATAAATATATATATATATATAGTTATATATATATGTATATATATACTTAATATTTATATACATATATATATATATATATATACGTGTATATATATATATATAAATATATCTATATATGTGTATATATATGTATATATATACATATATATGTAAAAATATACATATATACATATATATATGTATATATAAATTTCAGGTTTGAATTTCAGTTTTACAGAGTTCAAGGAGTTCTTGGTTCATTTGTATTGGGCGTGCTTTGGTCGGAATATTCTTTTCTAAAAAATCTTTTTCATACGGGAGGCGTATGATATGATTTTTGCGGTCCCAAAATGCATTAGGTAATTCCGCACAAACTTCAGATTTGAATAATTCTTCTAATTGTTGAATGTGTAATTTGGTTTGTGGCGAGTTTAATTGGTTGCTAATATGGGCATGAGATAGATCGTTTTTTAAGTAGAGTAATTTGGTTTGTTTTTGTCGGATTTGATTAATTTGTTTGAAAATAGAATGTTGTTGCAATTGATTAAGCTGTTTTTGTCGAACAGGATGAATAAACTTAAAAAGGACGTTGTTGCCCATGATATTTGTAGTAATACCATGTGTGGAAACTTGGAAAGGATAAATTTGTGTAAGGAAAGGAGTACCAAGAATTATATCAGTGTTTAAATTGTTGACTATAATGAATTGGTGTTTGAAGCAAAATGGTCCATTGCAAATGGAAGCTTGAGTGAGTTTGCCGTTAATTTGGAGGGGTGAATTGTTTGCGGCTATTAAAATTTCATTTGTATGTTCATAGTATTTTGTTGGTATTAGTCCGTCACGGATGCAGCTTTGGTCTGCTCCGCTATCCATCATGGCGATGAATGTTTGTGTGAAGTTATGGACGGTTATGGTAATGTGTATTAGCCATTTTTGAAATTGTATACGATCAATTGTGGAAAGAAAAGAGGCATCAGGTGTGGGGGTATGTGAAATGGAGATTGGGGGAAGAGATGACGTAGAAGGTGGAGGTTCATTTGTGAGGGGGTAAAGTAAGCTTTGGAGTAATGAGAATTGGGTTTCATGAGCAAGATGTTTTACATCAAGGGCATGTACTTGGGATTTAAGTAAATGAATTTCTTGTTTTAAATTATGTATTTCAGTGTTTAAGTCTTTGATGTGTGGAGTTTTTTGTGTAGCTGTCTGGGGATATTTATCAAAGAGTTTGGAAATGCTAAAAGGTTCTATGAGTGAGATTTTATTGTCCTGTAGGACTAGTGTTTGTAGTTTTTCAAAAAGCTGTTTTTGTTGGATGGGATCTGGTATTTGTTGGATCATGTCAAAAATGAAATCTTTTGTGTCAGTTTTAGTTGTTTTGATCATGTTGATTTGTTTTTTGCAAAGGCAAGTGGAGTCTTGGTCAGATGAGCTGGACGAATTATATGAATTTTGGTCATTATCTGTAATTTGAAGGATTTTATTTTTTAATTTTGTTTTGATATTATTGCTGACGTCAGAAAGGTCATCAATGATTTCATTGATGCGTCCTTTGTTACGGCACTTTGCCGCAATATGGCCTTTTTGGCCACATTTGAAGCACGTGATAGAAGTGGAAGGTCGTTTGTTGTGTGGTCGTTTGTTATAATGAGGATATGGTTTGGATGTGGGAGATTCTTTAGAATTAGAGAAAGGTTGTTGTTTAAAATAAGATTGGTTAGATCTAGAAAAATGTTTATGGGTTTTTCGTCGTGCAGTTGAAGGGGCAGATACGCCAGTGATGCCAAATGCATCACAAAATGAACCGAGTTCTCGGCGCTTGCTACCGTATTAAGCCTGGAATTTGAGTTCTTGGCATGCTGCCAAGGCTTCACTTTTGACAAAAGCAAATATTTGACCATAAGTCATTAAATTGAAATTAATATGATCAGTGCCCATTTCCTTTTGGAGATTGAGCATAATTCGTTGGGAAAATAAGGATGGTAATCCAGTAATGAATTTCTCTTTCCAAAATGGGGCATTGGAATCAGGTCGTTTAAGGACCTGTGTGAGAAAAACATCTTTGTACCAACGGAAATCAGAGAGGGTTGGACATCTGATATTAGTAAGGAAGATTTTGGAAGAGGTTAATTCCTCTCGAGGGTTTCCTATGAAATGCATTGCAATAGTGACAATGAGATAATCACATGCATCAGATTCTGCTTTGATGTCTCCGTTTTCATCTTCAATGTCTATTGTATGTTGCAAAATGTTATGTTTGTCTTCAATGGTGAGAGAATTATCCCACCAGTATTTAAGTTGTCCAGTGAAGCCAGTAACAAGAATACTAGCAGTTTCTTTTTCTGGACAATGTTTGATTTTGTAAGCCATTTTGGCCATACCCATCTCTTGAAGGGTATTGAGTATTTCATACTCACTTTTGCCGTCAATATTCCATTCGTAGATGGAACCGCCGTCATAATGTTTGGAATGGAATTTGGCACGTTCTTCATATTGAATATCTGGTGGTGTTGGGCGAGGGTAGTAGTTTCGGGTTTCTGGATTAATCCATCGTGGGTTAGATCGTCGAAAATTGGATCTATGAGTACGTCGGTGAATTTTATTGAGGTTTGGCGGTTGGTCGCTTTGGAGATCTTGTTCGATATCACCTAAGATATTTACTAGAGAATTGTCAGATTCACTGGTTGCTAATGAATCATTATCGGTTGGTGGATCTTGTTGATCAATTGTGTTTAGTTTGGAAGTAGTAGGGAAATTATGATTAAGGTTTGTGAGGGTTTGATTTAATTTCTGGAGCAAAGATTCATTTCCGAAAGTAAGGCTTTGTTCATGTGCTAGAGGAAGACTATGGGGCTGAAAATGAGGTGCCGAGTGGTTGGATGGAAATTGATGGCTGGTGGATGGTATTGGGGTTGGTACTGGTTTTGGGCCAGTTTGTAGGGATGCGACTTGGGTTGAGATTGTGTGGAGAAGTTGATTAGAGTAATTATTTTGTTGATATAATTTTCTAATATCTTCTATGACTATAGGGGTTTTGTCATCACCTTCACGACCTTTTCTAAAAGGAGTGGCGATGATGTCTTGTCCATCTGGCGTGGACAATTGTAGTGTTTGTAAAGGTGGTGTAATGGAAGTAACTGTTGTGTTGGCTGAAAGGCGCCATTTGGTATGTAATGAAGTTTGGACATTGAGGGCGGGTTGTGTAAAGGGTGAAGAAATGTTGTTTGTCTGTTGGAGATAATTTTCTAGCCAGACTTCAAAATTAAATTCTAATTTATAATGAATACTATCGTATTTCCATTGTTTGTAAATTGTTTGTTTGGTAGAGGTATTAAAGGATTCGAACCAGGAGTAATAAGAGGAGTCTTCTTGGAACTCAGTTAGTAATTCTTCAAATTGGGGGTTAAATGGCTTTAAGAGGGTAATTACATGTATATCATTAATACGCATATGCGTAGAGGTTGGAGAATAAGCCATACCAGTAGTTTGAATGATGTCTGGTAGTGGAGAAGTATAATTGACATGTACTATCGGTGTATAGAGGGGTGGCGTTTCTGGGATGTCCAGTCGTGAGGTAGAGTCATATTGAGAAGTAGAGAATCGAGAAGGAATATAGTTTGGCGGTCGTGATGTTGAAGTGCGTTCTGTAAAGGAGTTGAATCGGATAAGAACAGTGCCATCTGTTTCTTCAATGACATCTGTTATCTCCGTTTGTTCAATGTTTTGTGGTTTTTGGGGGCAGTCAATTTTAAAATGATCTGGAATAGTAATTTCATGCCACTTTAATCTTTTAGGTAAAAAAGTTTTGGAGAATGGAGCATCTATTTGTAATAAGACTGTTTCGTCAGAAAAGTTTGTTCCAAGTTTAAGTTTAGGATTTAAACAAGAACTCATGAGCTTAAAGTAAATTCGGTAGATGATTGCAAATTGTTCTGCCAATTTCTAAAATTCATTTCCTTGGAAATGAATATCGAGGATTAATGAATTCATTATTAAAGGGTCTGTGAGAGAAACCGTAAAATTTGGAATACTATTAAAATAGATTGGGCCGTTACATATATTTGTTTGAATCATAGCAAGAATGGAAGATTTGTATTTAGATAATCGTTTGTCTCGTAATGCCATATATATAGGAATATTAACACCAATATGAACTAATGGTTTTACTGCTACTTGAATCATGCCGAAGTGGATATAACGAAAACCGCGATCAGAATATTTTTGCAGTGCTATATGTGATAATAGTGGGGTGGATTGAAATTGTTGTTGAATATTAAAAGTTTCTTCATGTGTTTTTACTGAAAAAGCTGTTTTGAAATCAAAAGTACCAATCTTGTATATATTATCTATATGTTCAGTTGGAATAGACCAATTAAGAAAATCAGAATGAATAATATCTTCTTGACTTAAAACAGTACGATTAGAAGAAGAAGATGAACTAGATACAAGGCGTCGAAATAGGTTTGCCATATCAGATGATATGAGAAACAAGGTTTCTCTCATATGAGCCATTTTGTCCATACCCATCTCTTGAAGGGTATTGAGTATTTCATACTCACTTTTGCCGTCAATATTCCATTCGTAGATGGAACCGCCGTCATAATGTTTGGAATGGAATTTGGCACGTTCTTCATATTGAATATCTGGTGGTGTTGGGCGAGGGTAGTAGTTTCGGGTTTCTGGATTAATCCATCGTGGGTTAGATCGTCGAAAATTGGATCTATGAGTACGTCGGTGAATTTTATTGAGGTTTGGCGGTTGGTCGCTTTGGAGATCTTGTTCGATATCACTTAAGATATTTACTAGAGAATTGTCAGATTCACTGGTTGCTAATGAATCATTATCGGTTGGTGGATCTTGTTGATCAATTGTGTTTAGTTTGGAAGTAGTAGGGAAATTATGATTAAGGTTTGTGAGGGTTTGATTTAATTTCTGGAGCAAAGATTCATTTCCGAAAGTAAGGCTTTGTTCGTGTGCTAGAGGAAGACTATGGGGCTGAAAATGAGGTGCCGAGTGGTTGGATGGAAATTGATGGCTGGTGGATGGTATTGGGGTTGGTACTGGTTTTGGGCCAGTTTGTAAGGATGCGACTTGGGTTGAGATTGTGTGGAGAAGTTGATTAGAGTAATTATTTTGTTGATATAATTTTCTAATATCTTATATGACTATAGGGGTTTTGTCATCACCTTCACGACCTTTTCTAAAAGGACTGGCGATGATGTCCTGTCCATCTGGCGTGGACAATTGTAGTGTTTGTAAAGGTGGTGCAATGGAAGTAACTGTTGTGTTGTCTGAAAGGCGCCATTTGGTATGTAATGAAGTTTGGACATTGAGGGCGGGTTGTGTAAAGGGTGAAGAAATGTTGTTTGTCTGTTGGAGATAATTTTCTAGCCAGACTTCAAAATTAAATTCTAATTTATAATGAATACTATCGTATTTCCATTGTTTGTAAATTGTTTGTTTGGTAGAGGTATTAAAGGATTCGAACCAGGAGTAATAAGAGGAGTCTTCTTGGAACTCAGTTAGTAATTCTTCAAATTGGGGGTTAAATGGCTTTAAGAGGGTAATTACATGTATATCATTAATACGCATATGCGTAGAGGTTGGAGAATAAGCCGTACCAGTAGTTTGAATGACGTCTGGTAGTGGAGAAGTATAATTGACATGTACTGTCGGTGTATAGAGGGGTGGCGTTTCTGGGATGTCCAGTCGTGAGGTAGAGTCATATTGAGAAGTAGAGAATCGAGAAGGAATATAGTTTGGCGGTCGTGATGTTGAAGTGCGTTCTGTAAAGGAGTTGAATCGGATAAGAACAGTGCCATCTGTTTCTTCAATGACATCTGTTATCTCCGTTTGTTCAATGTTTTGTGGTTTTTGGGGGCAGTCAATTTTAAAATGATCTGGAATAGTAATTTCATGCCACTTTAATCTTTTAGGTAAAAAAGTTTTGGAGAATGGAGCATCTATTTGTAATAAGACTGTTTCGTCAGAAAAGTTTGTTCCCAGTTTAAGTTTAGGATTTAAACAAGAACTCATGAGCTTAAAGTAAATACGGTAGATGATTGCAAATTGTTCTGCCAATTTCTCAAATTCATTTCCTTGCAAATGAATATCGAGGATTAATGAATTCATTATTAAAGGGTCTGTGAGAGAAACCGTAAAGTTTGGAATACTATTAAAATAGATTGGGCCGTTACATATATTTGTTTGAATCATAGCAAGAATGGAAGATTTTTATTTAGATAATCGTTTGTCTCGTAATGCCATGTATATAGGAATATTAACACCAATATGAACTAATGGTTTTACTGCTACTTGAATCATGCCGAAGTGGATATAACGAAAACCGCGATCAGAATATTTTTGCAGTGCTATATGTGATAATAGTGGGGTGGATTGAAATTGTTGTTGAATATTAAAAGTTTCTTCATGTGTTTTTACTGAAAAAGCTGTTTTGAAATCAAAAGTACCAATCTTGTATATATTATCTATATGTTCAGTTGGAATAGACCAATTAAGAAAATCAGAATGGATAATATCTTCTTGACTTAAAACAGTACGATTAGAAGAAGAAGAAGAACTAGATACAAGGCGTCGAAATAGGTTTGCCATATCAGATGATATGAGAAACAAGGTTGATTCTTCCAGTAAAGGGACTATCAGCCGGGAACACCCATCAACGGGCTTACCAACGTGCTCACGATTGACCAACTTCTGCTGAAAAAGAGCCAACCTGGCTCTGATACCATAAGAGGTAGAAACCCAGGACAAGAAAAAATAAAAAGAAAACTAATACAAGATAGAACAAATAAAATACAAAATAGAAATCATAAAATACAAAGGAAGAAAATTACAAAGAACTCTGAAGGCTTCTTCTCGTTCTCCCTCTTTCCTCCTCCGCTCAGGCTTGGGATGGAAGAGGAAATGGCCTTCTTATTTATAGACGGGTAGCAGCTGGTAAGGAATCTTTTGAATTATTGCCGGCGTGGATGGCTTTTGAGCTGGCAGGCATCTTGGAATAGTAAGATGCCTTCTGCTTTTGCATAATTGGTGACTTTGGAGCTGGCAGGCATCGTGGAATAGTAAGATGCCTTCTTTTTGCTTTTGCTTTGAGTGCTGGCAGGAATCGTGCTGAGTGCTGAGAGGAATAATTGCAGGCATGGCCGGCAGGAGTGAGTGCGAGCGTCTTTTGAGCTAGAAAAGCATCTTGGAATAGTTGCTCTGTACGGCTCCCCGAGGCTCAATACAGGTGATTCGGATTTTGAGCAAATCCGCAGCTATCAACGGGTTTGACATATCTTTACCGGTTACCGTTTGAACCGGATTAGCCAATAGATTGAATCCGCTCTATTGATAGCGTTATGAATCCTCATGAAGGATTATCGGATTTTGAGCAAATCCGCAGCTATTTAACGGGTTTGATATATCTTTACCGGTTACCGTTTGAACCGGATTAGCCAATAGATTGAATCCGTTCTATTGATAGCGTTAGGAGTCTGGATTTAATCATCATATTGGTCCAGACTTTCGTCGTATGGAATTTGGGCGAATAAGCCGCCGAAGGGGTCCCTAGGCGGTGTGGAAGTGGATGTAGATGGGGATGTAGCAGATGACGTGGAATGGAGGCGGTGTTGTTGTTGTAGTTTTTTTAATTTTTGAAATTCTAAGAAGGCTTGCATATCATCTTCCTCCTCGGTAGGTGGTAAGATAAGAGGAGATTTGGATGGAGGGGTACGTGGAATCAAGATCTTGGGGGATGGAGTTGGTTGAGTGGAAACAACTGGAGTGGGAGTGCCAGTGGTTAGGTATTGAAGGATGACCTTTTCCGAGGCAAGGGCATCATTGAATTTGGGCCACCATTTGACCTTGAATATGCGGGTGAGTGAGAAAGGAAAATCCTCAGGATGGGTTTTTGTAATAGCAAAACTCCAACAAAATATCCAAGGGATTTTGAAGGAGCGATGAAATTGTAGGGATTTTTTGTAAGTGGGGCCCGGGGACTTGGCGCACCAGGTTTGGTAACTTTGGTGAAGTGATAATGGTAATATTTGAGTGGAAGCGCCATACCTATTCCACCAATCATAGAACCAGATTGGTAGGGATGTGGGGCAGTTATTATGGAATACCATGAACCAGGAATGGGAAAAAGGGCGAAAGAGAAGTGCGCGAAACCAAGCTTGTTGGTAATCGCGATAGTTGTAGGTCGGTGGGTTGAATGGGACGGAAAAGGAATGGGGAGTCCATGGATTGGACCATGCAGTGGAGTCGATGACGTTTTGAATTACACATTTTGAAAATGCAATTTGAGTAGGGTTGGTTTTGTCATTGGTATGGGTGATGATTGCGGATTGTGTGTCGATGAGTATGAGTTCGTAGAATCGTTGAGTTTTGAGTGGGTCGTCCAACCAATATGAGTTTGGTGGGAACGTTTGGCTGACATGTTTTTGTAATGCGTCATACGGCGGAGTTTGGGAGAAGTGGGTTAGATGAATGTGATCGGTTATGGGTTGTGATATGTAAGCGGGGTCAGATTGTGCAAAATTTGTACTAATTTGAATAGGGATTGTAGTTGGTTTTGAAGTAGTCATGATATTGGAGTAGGATAATGGTGTAAACCTATTTTGAGTGGGAACAGGTGGAAGGGTTTTGAGGGCGTAGTCCTGCGGTGTTTGAGTCTTTTGTGGAGTTGACTGCTGGGACTTGCTCATTTCCTTGTAAAAATTCACGAGTGAGGAAGTCAGGAAGAGAATTGTGAGAGCCTTTGATGTATTCAATATCAAAATCGAAAATAGATAATATAGCTTGCCAACGGGCAAAAATTTGCTTAGAAACAAGATTTTGAACATCGTTTTGTAAAATAAATTTTGCAGACTGGCAATCAATACGTAAAAGGAATTTTTTATTAACTAAATCATCTTGGAATTTTAAAATACATTTGACTATACTAAGGATTTCTTTTTTAATAGTGTAATAATTCTTTTGTGGTCCTATCCATATACCAGAATGGTAGCAGACTAAATTTTCAGTTTTGGACTGGGGAAGTCGTTGTTTTAAAATGCCGCCATATCCTATGTTGGAGGCATCAGTCTCGACGATCATGAAAGCATGAGGGTGAGGTAAACAAAGACATGGGAGTGTTTGGACTTTGGTTTTAATAGTATGTATTATATCAGTATGTTGAGATGTCCACGGAAGTGGATTCTTTTGGAGTCGCTGATATAATGGAGCACATAGTTGGCGTAAATTGGGAACAAAATCAGAAATATAATTTAAACAACCAAGGAATCTTTGGAGTTGCATTTTATCTTTTATTATATCTGGAAATTTGGATGTGAATTCCAGGCTTCGTTGGATGGGAATGATTGTATTTTGATGAATATGATGACCAAGAAAACGGATTTGAGTTTGAAATAATTTCATCTTTGGAAAAGAAATAACTAAACCATTCTTTTTGATAATGTACAAAAATGTTTTGAGATGTTTAGTATGTTCGTCAAGGGAGTTAGAGAAAATGAGAACATCATCTATATAAACAATGGAAAATGTTGAATAAGGATTTAAGATATCATTCATAATGTGTTGGAATTCGGAAGGGGCATTTTTTAATCCGAATGGCATAACGTTCCATTCGTAATGTCCGAAAGGGACGGTGAATGCAGTTTTGTAATGATCTTTGGGATCGACTTGAATTTGCCAAAAGCCAGATTTCATATCGAATTTTGAAAATATTTTTGCGTTGCTTAGGCGTTTAAGTAAATCTCGTTTATTGGGAATTGGATATCTAATCCATTGTAACACTTTATTTAATGGTTTGTAATTTATGACGAGACGTGGAGTGCCTCGTTCGATTTCTGCATTTTTCATTACATAAAATGCAACACAACTCCATGGGGAGTTGGAGGGTCGAATTAATTTTTTATCTAATAAGGTTTGAATTTCAGTTTTACAGAGTTCAAGGAGTTCTTGGTTCATTTGTATTGGGCGTGCTTTGGTCGGAATATTCTTTTCTAAAAAATCTTTTTCATACGGGAGGCGTATGATATGATTTTTGCGATCCCAAAATGCATTAGGTAATTCCGCACAAACTTCAGATTTGAATAATTCTTCTAATTGTTGAATGTGTAATTTGGTTTGTGGCGAATTTAATTGGTTGCTAATATGGGCATGAGATAGATCGTTTTTTAAGTAGAGTAATTTGGTTTGTTGTTGTCGGATTTGATTAATTTGTTTGAAAATAGAATGTTGTTGCAATTGATTAAGCTGTTTTTGTCGAACAGGATGAATAAACTTAAAAAGGACGTTGTTGCCCATGATATTTGTAGTAATACCATGTGTGGAAACTTGGAAAGGATAAATTTGTGTAAGGAAAGGAGTACCAAGAATTATATCAGTGTTTAAATTGTTGACTATAATGAATTGGTGTTTGAAGCAAAATGGTCCATTGCAAATGGAAGCTTGAGTGAGTTTGCCGTTAATTTGGAGGGGTGAATTGTTTGCGGCTATTAAAATTTCATTTGTATGTTCATAGTATTTTGTTGGTATTAGTCCGTCACGGATGCAGCTTTGGTCTGCTCCGCTATCCATCATGGCGATGAATGTTTGTGTGAAGTTATGGACGGTTATGGTAATGTGTATTAGCCATTTTTGAAATTGTATACGATCAATTGTGGAAAGAAAAGAGGCATCAGGTGTGGGGGTATGTGAAATGGAGATTGGGGGAAGAGATGACGTAGAAGGTGGAGGTTCATTTGTGAGGGGGGAAAGTAAGCTTTGGAGTAATGAGAATTGGGTTTCATGAGCAAGATGTTTTACATCAAGGGCATGTACTTGGGATTTAAGTAAATGAATTTCTTGTTTTAAATTATGTATTTCAGTGTTTAAGTCTTTGATGTGTGGAGTTTTTTGTGTAGCTGTCTGGGGATATTTATCAAAGAGTTTCGAAATGCTAAAAGGTTCTATGAGTGAGATTTTATTGTCCTGTAGGACTAGTGTTTGTAGTTTTTCAAAAAGCTGTTTTTGTTGGATGGGATCTGGTATTTGTTGGATCATGTCAAAAATGAAATCTTTTGTGTCAGTTTTAGTTGTTTTGATCATGTTGATTTGTTTTTTGCAAAGGCAAGTGGAGTCTTGGTCAGATGAGCTGGACGAATTATATGAATTTTGGTCATTATCTGTAATTTGAAGGATTTTATTTTTTAATTTTGTTTTGATATTATTGCTGACGTCAGAAAGGTCATCAATGATTTCATTGATGCGTCCTTTGTTACGGCACTTTACCGCAATATGGCCTTTTTGGCCACATTTGAAGCACGTGATAGAAGTGGAAGGTCGTTTGTTGTGTGGTCGTTTGTTATAATGAGGATATGGTTTGGAGGTGGGAGATTCTTTAGAATTAGAGAAAGGTTGTTGTTTAAAATAAGATTGGTTAGATCTAGAAAAATGTTTATGGGTTTTTCGTCGTGCAGTTGAAGGGGCAGATACGCCAGTGATGCCAAATGCATCACAAAATGAACCGAGTTCTCGGCGCTTGCTACCGTATTTTGCCTGGAATTTGAGTTCTTGGCATGCTGCCAAGGCTTCACTTTTGACAAAAGCAAATATTTGACCATAAGTCATTAAATTGAAATTAATATGATCAGTGCCCATTTCCTTTTGGAGATTGAGCATAATTCGTTGGGAAAATAAGGATGGTAATCCAGTAATGAATTTCTCTTTCCAAAATGGGGCATTGGAATCAGGTCGTTTAAGGACCTGTGTGAGAAAAACATCTTTGTACCAACGGAAATCAGAGAGGGTTGGACATCTGATATTAGTAAGGAAGATTTTGGAAGAGGTTAATTCCTCTCGAGGGTTTCCTATGAAATGCATTGCAATAGTGACAATGAGATAATCACATGCATCAGATTCTGCTTTGATGTCTCCGTTTTCATCTTCAATGTCTATTGTATGTTGCAAAATGTTATGTTTGTCTTCAATGGTGAGAGAATTATCCCACCAGTATTTAAGTTGTCCAGTGAAGCCAGTAACAAGAATACTAGCAGTTTCTTTTTCTGGACAATGTTTGATTTTGTAAGCCATTTTGGCCATACCCATCTCTTGAAGGGTATTGAGTATTTCATACTCACTTTTGCCGTCAATATTCCATTCATAGATGGAACCGCCGTCATAATGTTTGGAATGGAATTTGGCACGTTCTTCATATTGAATATCTGGTGGTGTTGGGCGAGGGTAGTAGTTTCGGATTTCTGGATTAATCCATCGTGGGTTAGATCGTCGAAAATTGGATCTATGAGTACGTCGGTGAATTTTATTGAGGTTTGGCGGTTGGTCGCTTTGGAGATCTTGTTCGATATCACTTAAGATATTTACTAGAGAATTGTCAGATTCACTGGTTGCTAATGAATCATTATCGGTTGGTGGATCTTGTTGATCAATTGTGTTTAGTTTGGAAGTAGTAGGGAAATTATGATTAAGGTTTGTGAGGGTTTGATTTAATTTCTGGAGCAAAGATTCATTTCCAAAAGTAAGGCTTTGTTCGTGTGCTAGAGGAAGACTATGGGGCTGAAAATGAGGTGCCGAGTGGTTGGATGGAAATTGATGGCTGGTGGATGGTATTGGGGTTGGTACTGGTTTTGGGCCAGTTTGTAAGGATGCGACTTGGGTTGAGATTGTGTGGAGAAGTTGATTAGAGTAATTATTTTGTTGATATAATTTTCTAATATCTTCTATGACTATAGGGGTTTTGTCATCACCTTCACGACCTTTTCTAAAAGGAGTGGCGATGATGTCCTGTCCATCTGGCGTGGACAATTGTAGTGTTTGTAAAGGTGGTGTAATGGATGTAACTGCTGTGTTGTCTGAAAGGCGCCATTTGGTATGTAATGAAGTTTGGACATTGAGGGCGGGTTGTGTAAAGGGTGAAGAAATGTTGTTTGTCTGTTGGAGATAATTTTCTAGCCAAACTTCAAAATTAAATTCTAATTTATAATGAATACTATCGTATTTCCATTGTTTGTAAATTGTTTGTTTGGTAGAGGTATTAAAGGATTCGAACCAGGAGTAATAAGAGGAGTCTTCTTGGAACTCAGTTAGTAATTCTTCAAATTGGGGGTTAAATGGCTTTAAGAGGGTAATTACATGTATATCATTAATACGCATATGCGTAGAGGTTGGAGAATAAGCCGTACCAGTAGTTTGAATGACGTCTGGTAGTGGAGAAGTATAATTGACATGTACTGTCGGTGTATAGAGGGGTGGCGTTTCTGGGATGTCCAGTCGTGAGGTAGAGTCATATTGAGAAGTAGAGAATCGAGAAGGAATATAGTTTGGCGGTCGTGATGTTGAAGTGCGTTCTGTAAAGGAGTTGAATCGGATAAGAACAGTGCCATCTGTTTCTTCAATGACATCTGTTATCTCCGTTTGTTCAATGTTTTGTGGTTTTTGGGGGCAGTCAATTTTAAAATGATCTGGAATAGTAATTTCATGCCACTTTAATCTTTTAGGTAAAAAAGTTTTGGAGAATGGAGCATCTATTTGTAATAAGACTGTTTCGTCAGAAAAGTTTGTTCCCAGTTTAAGTTTAGGATTTAAACAAGAACTCATGAGCTTAAAGTAAATACGGTAGATGATTGCAAATTGTTCTGCCAATTTCTCAAATTCATTTCCTTGCAAATGAATATCGAGGATTAATGAATTCATTATTAAAGGGTCTGTGAGAGAAACCGTAAAATTTGGAATACTATTAAAATAGATTGGGCCGTTACATATATTTGTTTGAATCATAGCAAGAATGGAAGATTTGTATTTAGATAATCGTTTGTCTCGTAATGCCATATATATAGGAATATTAACACCAATATGAACTAATGGTTTTACTGCTACTTGAATCATGCCGAAGTGGATATAACGAAAACCGCGATCAGAATATTTTTGCAGTGCTATATGTGATAATAGTGGGGTGGATTGAAATTGTTGTTGAATATTAAAAGTTTCTTCATGTGTTTTTACTGAAAAAGCTGTTTTGAAATCAAAAGTACCAATCTTGTATTCCTATATATATGGCATTACGAGACAAACGATTATCTAAATACAAATCCTCCATTCTTGCTATGATTCAAACAAATATATGTAACGGCCCAATCTATTTTAATAGTATTCCAAATTTTACGGTTTCTCTCACAGACCCTTTAATAATGAATTCATTAATCCTCGATATTCATTTGCAAGGAAATGAATTTGAGAAATTGGCAGAACAATTTGCAATCATCTACCGTATTTACTTTAAGCTCATGAGTTCTTGTTTAAATCCTAAACTTAAACTGGGAACAAACTTTTCTGACGAAACAGTCTTATTACAAATAGATGCTCCATTCTCCAAAACTTTTTACCTAAAAGATTAAAGTGGCATGAAATTACTATTCCAGATCATTTTAAAATTGACTGCCCCCAAAAACCACAAAACATTGAACAAACGGAGATAACAGATGTCATTGAAGAAACAGATGGCACTGTTCTTATCCGATTCAACTCCTTTACAGAACGCACTTCAACATCACGACCGCCAAACTATATTCCTTCTCGATTCTCTACTTCTCAATATGACTCTACCTCACGACTGGACATCCCAGAAACGCCACCCCTCTATACACCGACAGTACATGTCAATTATACTTCTCCACTACCAGACGTCATTCAAACTACTGGTACGGCTTATTCTCCAACCTCTACGCATATGCGTATTAATGATATACATGTAATTACCCTCTTAAAGCCATTTAACCCCCAATTTGAAGAATTACTAACTGAGTTCCAAGAAGACTCCTCTTATTACTCCTGGTTCGAATCCTTTAATACCTCTACCAAACAAACAATTTACAAACAATGGAAATACGATAGTATTCATTATAAATTAGAATTTAATTTTGAAGTCTGGCTAGAAAATTATCTCCAACAGACAAACAACATTTCTTCACCCTTTACACAACCCGCCCTCAATGTCCAAACTTCATTACATACCAAATGGCGCCTTTCAGACAACACAACAGTTACTTCCATTACACCACCTTTACAAACACTACAATTGTCCACGCCAGATGGACAGGACATCATCGCCACTCCTTTTAGAAAAGGTCGTGAAGGTGATGACAAAACCCCTATAGTCATAGAAGATATTAGAAAATTATATCAACAAAATAATTACTCTAATCAACTTCTCCACACAATCTCAACCCAAGTCGCATCCTTACAAACTGGCCCAAAACCAGTACCAACCCCAATACCATCCACCAGCCATCAATTTCCATCCAACCACTCGGCACCTCATTTTCAGCCCCATAGTCTTCCTCTAGCACACGAACAAAGCCTTACTTTCGGAAATGAATCTTTGCTCCAGAAATTAAATCAAACCCTCACAAACCTTAATCATAATTTCCCTACTACTTCCAAACTAAACACAATTGATCAACAAGATCCACCAACCGATAATGATTCATTAGAAACCAGTGAATCTGACAATTCTCTAGTAAATATCTTAAGTGATATCGAACAAGATCTCCAAAGCGACCAACCGCCAAACCTCAATAAAATTCACCGACGTACTCATAGATCCAATTTTCGACGATCTAACCCACGATGGATTAATCCAGAAACCCGAAACTACTACCCTCGCCCAACACCACCAGATATTCAATATGAAGAACGTGCCAAATTCCATTCCAAACATTATGACGGCGGTTCCATCTACGAATGGAATATTGACGGCAAAAGTGAGTATGAAATACTCAATACCCTTCAAGAGATGGGTATGGCCAAAATGGCTTACAAAATCAAACATTGTCCAGAAAAAGAAACTGCTAGTATTCTTGTTACTGGCTTCACTGGACAACTTAAATACTGGTGGGATAATTCTCTCACCATTGAAGACAAACATAACATTTTGCAACATACAATAGACATTGAAGATGAAAACGGAGACATCAAAGCAGAATCTGATGCATGTGATTATCTCATTGTCACTATTGCAATGCATTTCATAGGAAACCCTCGAGAGGAATTAACCTCTTCCAAAATCTTCCTTACTAATATCAGATGTCCAACCCTCTCTGATTTCCGTTGGTACAAAGATGTTTTTCTCACACAGGTCCTTAAACGACCTGATTCCAATGCCCCATTTTGGAAAGAGAAATTCATTACTGGATTACCATCCTTATTTTCCCAACGAATTATGCTCAATCTCCAAAAGGAAATGGGCACTGATCATATTAATTTCAATTTAATGACTTATGGTCAAATATTTTCTTTTGTCAAAAGTGAAGCCTTGGCAGCATGCCAAGAACTCAAATTCCAGGCAAAATACGGTAGCAAGCGCCGAGAACTCGGTTCATTTTGTGATGCATTTGGCATCACTGGCGTATCTGCCCCTTCAACTGCACGACGAAAAACCCATAAACATTTTTCTAGATCTAACCAATCTTATTTTAAACAACAACCTTTCTCTAATTCTAAAGAATCTCCCACCTCCAAACCATATCCTCATTATAACAAACGACCACACAACAAACGACCTTCCACTTCTATCACGTGCTTCAAATGTGGCCAAAAAGGCCATATTGCTGCAAAGTGCCGTAACAAAGGACGCATCAATGAAATCATTGATGACCTTTCTGACGTCAGCAATAATATCAAAACAAAATTAAAAAATAAAATCCTTCAAATTACAGATAATGACCAAAATTCATATAATTCGTCCAGCTCATCTGACCAAGACTCCACTTGCCTTTGCAAAAAACAAATCAACATGATCAAAACAACTAAAACTGACACAAAAGATTTCATTTTTGACATGATCCAACAAATACCAGATCCCATCCAACAAAAACAGCTTTTTGAAAAACTACAAACACTAGTCCTACAGGACAATAAAATCTCACTCATAGAACCTTTTAGCATTTCCAAACTCTTTGATAAATATCCCCAGACAGCTACACAAAAAACTCCACACATCAAAGACTTAAACACTGAAATACATAATTTAAAACAAGAAATTCATTTACTTAAATCCCAAGTACATGCCCTTGATGTAAAACATCTTGCTCATGAAACCCAATTCTCATTACTCCAAAGCTTACTTTCCCCCCTCACAAATGAACCTCCACCTTCTACGTCATCTCTTCCCCCAATCTCCATTTCACATACCCCCACACCTGATGCCTCTTTTCTTTCCACAATTGATCGTATACAATTTCAAAAATGGCTAATACACATTACCATAACCGTCCATAACTTCACACAAACATTCATCGCCATGATGGATAGCGGAGCAGACCAAAGCTGCATCCGTGACGGACTAATACCAACAAAATACTATGAACATACAAATGAAATTTTAATAGCCGCAAACAATTCACCCCTTCAAATTAACGGCAAACTCACTCAAGCTTCCATTTGCAATGGACCATTTTGCTTCAAACACCAATTCATTATAGTCAATAATTTAAACACTGATATAATTCTTGGTACTCCTTTCCTTACACAAATTTATCCTTTCCAAGTTTCCACACATGGTATTACTACAAATATCATGGGCAACAACGTCCTTTTTAAGTTTATTCATCCTGTTCGACAAAAACAGCTTAATCAATTGCAACAACATTCTATTTTCAAACAAATTAATCAAATCCGACAAAAACAAACCAAATTACTCTACTTAAAAAATGATCTATCTCATGCCCATATTAGCAACCAATTAAACTCGCCACAAACCAAATTACACATTCAACAATTAGAAGAATTATTCAAATCTGAAGTTTGTGCGGAATTACCTAATGCATTTTGGGACCGCAAAAATCATATCATACGCCTCCCGTATGAAAAAGATTTTTTAGAAAAGAATATTCCGACCAAAGCACGCCCAATACAAATGAACCAAGAACTCCTTGAACTCTGTAAAACTGAAATTCAAACCTTATTAGATAAAAAATTAATTCGACCCTCCAACTCCCCATGGAGTTGTGCTGCATTTTATGTAATGAAAAATGCAGAAATTGAACGAGGCACTCCACGTCTCGTCATAAATTACAAACCATTAAATAAAGTGTTACAATGGATTAGATATCCAATTCCCAATAAACGAGATTTACTTAAACGCCTAAGCAACGCAAAAATATTTTCAAAATTCGATATGAAATCTGGCTTTTGGCAGATTCAAGTCGATCCCAAAGATCGTTACAAAACTGCATTCACCGTCCCTTTCGGACATTACGAATGGAACGTTATGCCATTCGGATTAAAAAATGCCCCTTCCGAATTCCAACACATTATGAATGATATCTTAAATCCTTATTCAACATTTTCCATTGTTTATATAGATGATGTTCTCATTTTCTCTAACTCCCTTGACGAACATACTAAACATCTCAAAACATTTTTGTACATTATCAAAAAGAATGGTTTAGTTATTTCTTTTCCAAAGATGAAATTATTTCAAACTCAAATCCGTTTTCTTGGTCATCATATTCATCAAAATACAATCATTCCCATCCAACGAAGCCTGGAATTCACATCCAAATTTCCAGATATAATAAAAGATAAAACGCAACTCCAAAGATTCCTTGGTTGTTTAAATTATATTTCTGATTTTGTTCCCAACTTACGCCAACTATGTGCTCCATTATATCAGCGACTCCAAAAGAATCCACTTCCGTGGACATCTCAACATACTGATATAATACATACTATTAAAACCAAAGTCCAAACACTCCCATGTCTTTGTTTACCTCACCCTCATGCTTTCATGATCGTCGAGACTGATGCCTCCAACATAGGATATGGCGGCATTTTAAAACAACGACTTCCCCAGTCCAAAACTGAAAATTTAGTCCGCTACCATTCTGGTATATGGATAGGACCACAAAAGAATTATTACACTATTAAAAAAGAAATTCTTAGTATAGTCAAATGTATTTTAAAATTCCAAGATGATTTAGTTAATAAAAAATTCCTTTTACGTATTGATTGCCAGTCTGCAAAATTTATTTTACAAAACGATGTTCAAAATCTTGTTTCTAAGCAAATTTTTGCCCGTTGGCAAGCTATATTATCTATTTTCGATTTTGATATTGAATACATCAAAGGCTCTCACAATTCTCTTCCTGACTTCCTCACTCGTGAATTTTTATAAGGAAATGAGCAAGTCCCAGCAGTCAACTCCACAAAAGACTCAAACACCGCAGGACTACGCCCTCAAAATCCTTCCACCTGTTCCCACTCAAAATAGGTTTACACCATTATCCTACTCCAATATCATGACTACTTCAAAACCAACTACAATCCCTATTCAAATTAGTACAAATTTTGCACAATCTGACCCCGCTTACATATCACAACCCATAACCGATCACATTCATCTAACCCACTTCTCCCAAACTCCGCCGTATGACGCATTACAAAAACATGTCAGCCAAACGTTCCCACCAAACTCATATTGGTTGGACGACCCACTCAAAACTCAACGATTCTACGAACTCATACTCATCCACACACAATCCGCAATCATCACCCATACCAATGACAAAACCAACCCTACTCAAATTGCATTTTCAAAATGTGTAATTCAAAACGTCATCGACTCCACTGCATGGTCCAATCCATGGACTCCCCATTCCTTTTCCGTCCCATTCAACCCACCGACCTACAACTATCGCGATTACCAACAAGCTTGGTTTCGCGCACTTCTCTTTCGCCCTTTTTCCCATTCCTGGTTCATGGTATTCCATAATAACTGCCCCACATCCCTACCAATCTGGTTCTATGATTGGTGGAATAGGTATGGCGCTTCCACTCAAATATTACCATTATCACTTCACCAAAGTTACCAAACCTGGTGCGCCAAGTCCCCGGGCCCCACTTACAAAAAATCCCTACAATTTCATCGCTCCTTCAAAATCCCTTGGATATTTTGTTGGAGTTTTGCTATTACAAAAACCCATCCTGAGGATTTTCCTTTCTCACTCACCCGCATATTCAAGGTCAAATGGTGGCCCAAATTCAATGATGCCCTTGCCTCGGAAAAGGTCATCCTTCAATACCTAACCACTGGCACTCCCACTCCAGTTGTTTCCACTCCACCAACTACATCCCCCAAGATCTTGATTCCACGTACCCCTCCATCCAAATCTCCTCTTATCTTACCACCTACCGAGGAGGAAGATGATATGCAAGCCTTCTTAGAATTTCAAAAATTCAAAAAACTACAACAACAACACCGCCTCCATTCCACGTCATCTGCTACATCCCCATCTACATCCACTTCCACACCGCCTAGGGACCCCTTCGGCGGCTTATTCGCCCAAATTCCATACGACGAAAGTCTGGACCAATATGATGATTAAATCCAGACTCCTAACGCTATCAATAGAGCGGATTCAATCTATTGGCTAATCCGGTTCAAACGGTAACCGGTAAAGATATATCAAACCCGTTAAATAGCTGCGGATTTGCTCAAAATCCGATAATCCTTCATGAGGATTCATAACGCTATCAATAGAGCGGATTCAATCTATTGTCTAATCCGGTTCAAACGGTAACCGGTAAAGATATATCAAACCCGTTAAATAGCTGCGGATTTGCTCAAAATCCGATAATCCTTCATGAGGATTCATAACGCTATCAATAGAGCGGATTCAATCTATTGGCTAATCCGGTTCAAACGGTAACCGGTAAAGATATGTCAAACCCGTTGATAGCTGCGGATTTGCTCAAAATCCGAATCACCTGTATTGAGCCTCGGGGAGCCGTACAGAGCAACTATTCCAAGATGCTTTTCTAGCTCAAAAGACGCTCGCACTCACTCCTGCCGGCCATGCCTGCAATTATTCCTCTCAGCACTCAGCACGATTCCTTCCAGCACTCAAAGCAAAAGCAAAAAGAAGGCATCTTACTATTCCACGATGCCTGCCAGCTCCAAAGTCACCCATTATGCAAAAGCAGAAGGCATCTTACTATTCCAAGATGCCTGCCAGCTCAAAAGCCATCCACGCCGGCAATAATTCAAAAGATTCCTTACCAGCTGCTGCCCGTCTATAAATAAGAAGGCCATTTCCTCTTCCATCCCAAGCCTGAGCGGAGGAGGAAAGAGGGAGAACGAGAAGAAGCCTTCAGAGTTCTTTGTAATTTTCTTCCTTTGTATTTTATGATTTCTATTTTGTATTTTATTTGTTCTATCTTGTATTAGTTTTCTTTTTATTCCATTCTTAATTGGTCTATTCCAATTGAACATATAGATAATATATACAAGATTGGTACTTTGATTTCAAAACAGCTTTTTCAGTAAAAACACATGAAGAAACTTTTAATATTCAACAACAATTTCAATCCACCCCACTATTATCACATATAGCACTGCAAATATATTCTGATCGCGGTTTTCGTTATATCCACTTCGGCATGATTCAAGTAGCAGTAAAACCATTAGTTCATATTGGTGTTAATATTCCTATATATATGGCATTACGAGACAAACGATTATCTAAATACAAATCTTCCATTCTTGCTATGATTCAAACAAATATATGTAACGGCCCAATCTATTTTAATAATATTCCAAATTTTACGGTTTCTCTCACAGACCCTTTAATAATGAATTCATTAATCCTCGATATTCATTTGCAAGGAAATGAATTTGAGAAATTGGCAGAACAATTTGCAATCATCTACCGTATTTACTTTAAGCTCATGAGTTCTTGTTTAAATCCTAAACTTAAACTGGGAACAAACTTTTCTGACGAAACAGTCTTATTACAAATAGATGCTCCATTCTCCAAAACTTTTTTACCTAAAAGATTAAAGTGGCATGAAATTACTATTCCAGATCATTTTAAAATTGACTGCCCCCAAAAACCACAAAACATTGAACAAACGGAGATAACAGATGTCATTGAAGAAACAGATGGCACTGTTCTTATCCGATTCAACTCCTTTACAGAACGCACTTCAACATCACGACCGCCAAACTATATTCCTTCTCGATTCTCTACTTCTCAATATGACTCTACCTCACGACTGGACATCCCAGAAACGCCACCCCTCTATACACCGACAGTACATGTCAATTATACTTCTCCACTACCAGACGTCATTCAAACTACTGGTACGGCTTATTCTCCAACCTCTAAGCATATGCGTATTAATGATATACATGTAATTACCCTCTTAAAGCCATTTAACCACCAATTTGAAGAATTACTAACTGAGTTCCAAGAAGACTCCTCTTATTACTCCTGGTTCGAATCCTTTAATACCTCTACCAAACAAACAATTTACAAACAATGGAAATACGATAGTATTCATTATAAATTAGAATTTAATTTTGAAGTCTGGCTAGAAAATTATCTCCAACAGACAAACAACATTTCTTCACCCTTTACACAACCCGCCCTCAATGTTCAAACTTCATTACATACCAAATGGCGCCTTTCAGACAACACAACAGTTACTTCCATTACACCACCTTTACAAACACTACAATTGTCCACGCCAGATGGACAGGACATCATCGCCACTCCTTTTAGAAAAGGTCGTGAAGGTGATGACAAAACCCCTATAGTCATTGAAGATATTAGAAAATTATATCAACAAAATAATTACTCTAATCAACTTCTCCACACAATCTCAACCCAAGTCGCATCCTTACAAACTGGCCCAAAACCAGTACCAACCCCAATACCATCCACCAGCCATCAATTTCCATCCAACCACTCGGCACCTCATTTTCAGCCCCATAGTCTTCCTCTAGCACACGAACAAAGCCTTACTTTCGGAAATGAATCTTTGCTCCAGAAATTAAATCAAACCCTCACAAACCTTAATCATAATTTCCCTACTACTTCCAAACTAAACACAATTGATCAACAAGATCCACCAACCGATAATGATTCATTAGCAACCAGTGAATCTGACAATTCTCTAGTAAATATCTTAAGTGATATCGAACAAGATCTCCAAAGCGACCAACCGCCAAACCTCAATAAAATTCACCGACGTACTCATAGATCCAATTTTCGACGATCTAACCCACGATGGATTAATCCAGAAACCCGAAACTACTACCCTCGCCCAACACCACCAGATATTCAATATGAAGAACGTGCCAAATTCCATTCCAAACATTATGACGGCGGTTCCATCTACGAATGGAATATTGACGGCAAAAGTGAGTATGAAATACTCAATACCCTTCAAGAGATGGGTATGGCCAAAATGGCTTACAAAATCAAACATTGTCCAGAAAAAGAAACTGCTAGTATTCTTGTTACTGGCTTCACTGGACAACTTAAATACTGGTGGGATAATTCTCTCACCATTGAAGACAAACATAACATTTTGCAACATACAATAGACATTGAAGATGAAAACGGAGACATCAAAGCAGAATCTGATGCATGTGATTATCTCATTGTCACTATTGCAATGCATTTCATAGGAAACCCTCGAGAGGAATTAACCTCTTCCAAAATCTTCCTTACTAATATCAGATGTCCAACCCTCTCTGATTTCCGTTGGTACAAAGATGTTTTTCTCACACAGCTCCTTAAACGACCTGATTCCAATGCCCCATTTTGGAAAGAGAAATTCATTAATGGATTACCATCCTTATTTTCCCAACGAATTATGCTCAATCTCCAAAAGGAAATGGGCACTGATCATATTAATTTCAATTTAATGACTTATGGTCAAATATTTGCTTTTGTCAAAAGTGAAGCCTTGGCAGCATGCCAAGAACTCAAATTCCAGGCAAAATACGGTAGCAAGCGCCGAGAACTCGGTTCATTTTGTGATGCATTTGGCATCACTGGCGTATCTGCCCCTTCAACTGCACGACGAAAAACCCATAAACATTTTTCTAGATCTAACCAATCTTATTTTAAACAACAACCTTTCTCTAATTCTAAAGAATCTCCCACCTCCAAACCATATCCTCATTATAACAAACGACCACACAACAAACGACCTTCCACTTCTATCACGTGCTTCAAACGTGGCCAAAAAGGCCATATTGCGGCAAAGAGCCGTAACAAAGGACGCATCAATGAAATCATTGATGACCTTTCTGACGTCAGCAATAATATCAAAACAAAATTAAAAAATAAAATCCTTCAAATTACAGATAATGACCAAAATTCATATAATTCGTCCAGCTCATCTGACCAAGACTCCACTTGCCTTTGCAAAAAACAAATCAACATGATCAAAACAACTAAAACTGACACAAAAGATTTCATTTTTGACATGATCCAACACATACCAGATCCCATCCAACAAAAACAGCTTTTTGAAAAACTACAAACACTAGTCCTACAGGACAATAAAATCTCACTCATAGAACCTTTTAGCATTTCCAAACTCTTTGATAAATATCCCTAGACAGCTACACAAAAAACTCCACACATCAAAGACTTAAACACTGAAATACATAATTTAAAACAAGAAATTCATTTACTTAAATCCCAAGTACATGCCCTTGATGTAAAACATCTTGCTCATGAAACCCAATTCTCATTACTCCAAAGCTTACTTTCCCCCCTCACAAATGAACCTCCACCTTCTACGTCATCTCTTCCCCCAATCTCCATTTCACATACCCCCACACCTGATGCCTCTTTTCTTTCCACAATTGATCGTATACAATTTCAAAAATGGCTAATACACATTACCATAACCGTCCATAACTTCACACAAACATTCATCGCCATGATGGATAGCGGAGCAGACCAAAGCTGCATCCGTGACGGACTAATACCAACAAAATACTATGAACATACAAATGAAATTTTAATAGCCGCAAACAATTCACCCCTCCAAATTAACGGCAAACTCACTCAAGCTTCCATTTGCAATGGACCATTTTGCTTCAAACACCAATTCATTATAGTCAACAATTTAAACACTGATATAATTCTTGGTACTCCTTTCCTTACACAAATTTATCCTTTCCAAGTTTCCACACATGGTATTACTACAAATATCATGGGCAACAACGTCCTTTTTAAGTTTATTCATCCTGTTCGACAAAAACAGCTTAATCAATTGCAACAACATTCTATTTTCAAACAAATTAATCAAATCCGACAAAAACAAACCAAATTACTCTACTTAAAAAATGATCTATCTCATGCCCATATTAGCAACCAATTAAACTCGCCACAAACCAAATTACACATTCAACAATTAGAAGAATTATTCAAATCTGAAGTTTGTGCGGAATTACCTAATGCATTTTGGGACCGCAAAAATCATATCATACGCCTCCCGTATGAAAAAGATTTTTTAGAAAAGAATATTCCGACCAAAGCACGCCCAATACAAATGAACCAAGAACTCCTTGAACTCTGTAAAACTGAAATTCAAACCTTATTAGATAAAAAATTAATTCGACCCTCCAACTCCCCATGGAGTTGTGCTGCATTTTATGTAATGAAAAATGCAGAAATCGAACGAGGCACTCCACGTCTCGTCATAAATTACAAACCATTAAATAAAGTGTTACAATGGATTAGATATCCAATTCCCAATAAACGAGATTTACTTAAACGCCTAAGCAACGCAAAAATATTTTCAAAATTCGATATGAAATCTGGCTTTTGGCAGATTCAAGTCGATCCCAAAGATCGTTACAAAACTGCATTCACCGTCCCTTTCGGACATTACGAATGGAACGTTATGCCATTCGGATTAAAAAATGCCCCTTCCGAATTCCAACACATTATGAATGATATCTTAAATCCTTATTCAACATTTTCCATTGTTTATATAGATGATGTTCTCATTTTCTCTAACTCCCTTGACGAACATACTAAACATCTCAAAACATTTTTGTACATTATCAAAAAGAATGGTTTAGTTATTTCTTTTCCAAAGATGAAATTATTTCAAACTCAAATCCGTTTTCTTGGTCATCATATTCATCAAAATACAATCATTCCCATCCAACGAAGCCTGGAATTCACATCCAAATTTCCAGATATAATAAAAGATAAAACGCAACTCCAAAGATTCCTTGGTTGTTTAAATTATATTTCTGATTTTGTTCCCAACTTACGCCAACTATGTGCTCCATTATATCAGCGACTCCAAAAGAATCCACTTCCGTGGACATCTCAACATACTGATATAATACATACTATTAAAACCAAAGTCCAAACACTCCCATGTCTTTGTTTACCTCACCCTCATGCTTTCATGATCGTCGAGACTGATGCCTCCAACATAGGATATGGCGGCATTTTAAAACAACGACTTCCCCAGTCCAAAACTGAAAATTTAGTCCGCTACCATTCTGGTATATGGATAGGACCACAAAAGAATTATTACACTATTAAAAAAGAAATCCTTAGTATAGTCAAATGTATTTTAAAATTCCAAGATGATTTAGTTAATAAAAAATTCCTTTTACGTATTGATTGCCAGTCTGCAAAATTTATTTTACAAAACGATGTTCAAAATCTTGTTTCTAAGCAAATTTTTGCCCGTTGGCAAGCTATATTATCTATTTTCGATTTTGATATTGAATACATTAAAGGCTCTCACAATTCTCTTCCTGACTTCCTCACTCGTGAATTTTTACAAGGAAATGAGCAAGTCCCAGCAGTCAACTCCACAAAAGACTCAAACACCGCAGGACTACGCCCTCAAAACCCTTCCACCCGTTCCCACTCAAAATTGGTTTACACCATTATCCTACTCCAATATCATGACTACTTCAAAACCAACTACAATCCCTATTCAAATTAGTACAAATTTTGCACAATCTGACCCCGCTTACATATCATAACCCATAACCGATCACATTCATCTAACCCACTTCTCGCAAACTCCGCCGTATGACGCATTACAAAAACATGTCAGCCAAACGTTCCCACCAAACTCATATTGGTTGGACGACCCACTCAAAACTCAACGATTCTATGAACTCATACTCATCGACACACAATCCGCAATCATCACCCATACCAATGACAAAACCAACCCTACTCAAATTGCATTTTCAAAATGTGTAATTCAAAACGTCATCGACTCCACTGCATGGTCCAATCCATGGACTCCCCATTCCTTTTCCGTCCCATTCAACCCACCGACCTACAACTATCGCGATTACCAACAAGCTTGGTTTCGCGCACTTCTCTTTCGCCCTTTTTCCCATTCCTGGTTCATGGTATTCCATAATAACTGCCCCACATCCCTACCAATCTGGTTCTATGATTGGTGGAATAGGTATGGCGCTTCCACTCAAATATTACCATTATCACTTCACCAAAGTTACCAAACCTGGTGCGCCAAGTCCCCGGGCCCCACTTACAAAAAATCCCTACAATTTCATCGCTCCTTCAAAATCCCTTGGATATTTTGTTGGAGTTTTGCTATTACAAAAACCCATCCTGAGGATTTTCCTTTCTCACTCACCCGCATATTCAAGGTCAAATGGTGGCCCAAATTCAATGATGCCCTTGCCTCGGAAAAGGTCATCCTTCAATACCTAACCACTGGCACTCCCACTCCAGTTGTTTCCACTCCACCAACTCCATCCCCCAAGATCTTGATTCCACGTACCCCTCCATCCAAATCTCCTCTTATCTTACCACCTACCGAGGAGGAAGATGATATGCAAGCCTTCTTAGAATTTCAAAAATTCAAAAAACTACAACAACAACACCCCCTCCATTCCACGTCATCTGCTACATCCCCATCTACATCCACTTCCACACCGCCTAGGGACCCCTTCGGCGGCTTATTCGCCCAAATTCCATACGACGAAAGTCTGGACCAATATGATGATTAAATCCAGACTCCTAACGCTATCAATAGAGCGGATTCAATCTATTGGTATGGCTTATTCTCCAACCTCTACGCATATGCGTATTAATGATATACATGTAATTACCCTCTTAAAGCCATTTAACCCCCCCTATATAAATATTTCTACCTCTTATGGCTCTGATACCATAAGAGGTAGAAACCCAGGACTTTTTTTTGAATAATATCTTCTTGACTTAAAACAGTACGATTAGAAGAAGAAGAAGAACTAGATACAAGGCGTCGAAATAGGTTTGCCATATCAGATGATATGAGAAACAAGGTTGATTCTTCCAGTAAAGGGACTATCAGCCGGGAACACCCATCAACGGGCTTACCAACGGGCTCACGATTGACCAACTTCTGCTGAAAAAGAGCCAACCTGGCTCTGATACCATAAGAGGTAGAAACCCAGGACTTTTTTTTGAATAATATCTTCTTGACTTAAAACAGTACGATTAGAAGAAGAAGAAGAACTAGATACAAGGCGTCGAAATAGGTTTGCCATATCAGATGATATGAGAAACAAGGTTGATTCTTCCAGTAAAGGGACTATCAGCCGGGAACACCCATCAACGGGCTTACCAACGGGCTCACGATTGACCAACTTCTGCTGAAAAAGAGCCAACCTAGCTCTGATACCATAAGAGGTAGAAACCCAGGACAAGAAAAAATAAAAAGAAAACTAATACAAGATAGAACAAATAAAATACAAAATAGAAATCATAAAATACAAAGGAAGAAAATTACAAAGAACTCTGAAGGCTTCTTATCGTTCTCCCTCTTTCCTCCTCCGCTCAGGCTTGGGATGGAAGAGGAAATGGCCTTCTTATTTATAGAGGGGCAGCAGCTGGTAAGGAATCTTTTGAATTATTGCCGGCGTGGATGGCTTTTGAGCTGGCAGGCATCTTGGAATAGTAAGATGCCTTCTGCTTTTGCATAATGGGTGACTTTGGAGCTGGCAGGCATCGTGGAATAGTAAGATGCCTTCTTTTTGCTTTTGCTTTGAGTGCTGGCAGGAATCGTGCTGAGTGCTGAGAGGAATAATTGCAGGCATGGCCGGCAGGAGTGAGTGCGAGCGTCTTTTGAGCTAGAAAAGCATCTTGGAATAGTTGCTCTGTACGGCTCCCCGAGGCTCAATACAGGTGATTCGGATTTTGAGCAAATCCGCAGCTATCAACGGGTTTGACATATCTTTACCGGTTACCGTTTGAACCGGATTAGCCAATAGATTGAATCCGCTCTATTGATAGCGTTATGAATCCTCATGAAGGATTATCGGATTTTGAGCAAATCCGCAGCTATTTAACGGGTTTGATATATCTTTACCGGTTACCGTTTGAACCGGATTAGCCAATAGATTGAATCCGCTTTATTGATAGCGTTAGGAGTCTGGATTTAATCATCATATTGGTCCAGACTTTCGTCGTATGGAATTTGGGCGAATAAGCCGCCGAAGGGGTCCCTAGGCGGTGTGGAAGTGGATGTAGATGGGGATGTAGCAGATGACGTGGAATGGAGGCGGTGTTGTTGTTGTAGTTTTTTGAATTTTTGAAATTCTAAGAAGGCTTGCATATCATCTTCCTCCTCGGTAGGTGGTAAGATAAGAGGAGATTTGGATGGAGGGGTACGTGGAATCAAGATCTTGGGGGATGGAGTTGGTGGAGTGGAAACAACTGGAGTGGGAGTGCCAGTGGTTAGGTATTGAAGGATGACCTTTTCCGAGGCAAGGGCATCATTGAATTTGGGCCACCATTTGACCTTGAATATGCGGGTGAGTGAGAAAGGAAAATCCTCAGGATGGGTTTTTGTAATAGCAAAACTCCAACAAAATATCCAAGGGATTTTGAAGGAGCGATGAAATTGTAGGGATTTTTTGTAAGTGGGGCCCGGGGACTTGGCGCACCAGGTTTGGTAACTTTGGTGAAGTGATAATGGTAATATTTGAGTGGAAGCGCCATACCTATTCCACCAATCATAGAACCAGATTGGTAGGGATGTGGGGCAGTTATTATGGAATACCATGAACCAGGAATGGGAAAAAGGGCGAAAGAGAAGTGCGCGAAACCAAGCTTGTTGGTAATCGCGATAGTTGTAGGTCGGTGGGTTGAATGGGACGGAAAAGGAATGGGGAGTCCATGGATTGGACCATGCAGTGGAGTCGATGACGTTTTGAATTACACATTTTGAAAATGCAATTTGAGTAGGGTTGGTTTTGTCATTGGTATGGGTGATAATTGCGGATTGTGTGTCGATGAGTATGAGTTCGTAGAATCATTGAGTTTTGAGTGGGTCGTCCAACCAATATGAGTTTGGTGGGAACGTTTGGCTGACATGTTTTTGTAATGCGTCATACGGCGGAGTTTGGGAGAAGTGGGTTAGATGAATGTGATCGGTTATGGGTTGTGATATGTAAGCGGGGTCAGATTGTGCAAAATTTGTACTAATTTGAATAGGGATTGTAGTTGGTTTTGAAGTAGTCATGATATTGGAGTAGGATAATGGTGTAAACCTATTTTGAGTGGGAACAGGTGGAAGGGTTTTGAGGGCGTAGTCCTGCGGTGTTTGAGTCTTTTGTGGAGTTGACTGCTGGGACTTGCTCATTTCCTTGTAAAAATTCACGAGTGAGGAAGTCAGGAAGAGAATTGTGAGAGCCTTTGATGTATTCAATATCAAAATCGAAAATAGATAATATAGCTTGCCAACGGGCAAAAATTTGCTTAGAAACAAGATTTTGAACATCGTTTTGTAAAATAAATTTTGCAGACTGGCAATCAATACGTAAAAGGAATTTTTTATTAACTAAATCATCTTGGAATTTTAAAATACATTTGACTATACTAAGGATTTCTTTTTTAATAGTGTAATAATTCTTTTGTGGTCCTATCCATATACCAGAATGGTAGCGGACTAAATTTTCAGTTTTGGACTGGGGAAGTCGTTGTTTTAAAATGCCGCCATATCCTATGTTGGAGGCATCAGTCTCGACGATCATGAAAGCATGAGGGTGAGGTAAACAAAGACATGGGAGTGTTTGGACTTTGGTTTTAATAGTATGTATTATATCAGTATGTTGAGATGTCCACGGAAGTGGATTCTTTTGGAGTCGCTGATATAATGGAGCACATAGTTGGCGTAAGTTGGGAACAAAATCAGAAATATAATTTAAACAACCAAGGAATCTTTGGAGTTGCGTTTTATCTTTTATTATATCTGGAAATTTGGATGTGAATTCCAGGCTTCGTTGGATGGGAATGATTGTATTTTGATGAATATGATGACCAAGAAAACGGATTTGAGTTTGAAATAATTTCATCTTTGGAAAAGAAATAACTAAACCATTCTTTTTGATAATGTACAAAAATGTTTTGAGATGTTTAGTATGTTCGTCAAGGGAGTTAGAGAATATGAGAACATCATCTATATAAACAATGGAAAATGTTGAATAAGGATTTAAGATATCATTCATAATGTGTTGGAATTCGGAAGGGGCATTTTTTAATCCGAATGGCATAACGTTCCATTCGTAATGTCCGAAAGGGACGGTGAATGCAGTTTTGTAACGATCTTTGGGATCGACTTGAATCTGCCAAAAGCCAGATTTCATATCGAATTTTGAAAATATTTTTGCGTTGCTTAGGCGTTTAAGTAAATCTCGTTTATTGGGAATTGGATATCTAATCCATTGTAACACTTTATTTAATGGTTTGTAATTTATGACGAGACGTGGAGTGCCTCGTTCGATTTCTGCATTTTTCATTACATAAAATGCAGCACAACTCCATGGGGAGTTGGAGGGTCGAATTAATTTTTTATCTAATAAGGTTTGAATTTCAGTTTTACAGAGTTCAAGGAGTTCTTGGTTCATTTGTATTGGGCGTGCTTTGGTCGGAATATTCTTTTCTAAAAAATCTTTTTCATACGGGAGGCGTATGATATGATTTTTGCGGTCCCAAAATGCATTAGGTAATTCCGCACAAACTTCAGATTTGAATAATTCTTCTAATTGTTGAATGTGTAATTTGGTTTGTGGCGAGTTTAATTGGTTGCTAATATGGGCATGAGATAGATCGTTTTTTAAGTAGAGTAATTTGGTTTGTTTTTGTCGGATTTGATTAATTTGTTTGAAAATAGAATGTTGTTGCAATTGATTAAGCTGTTTTTGTCGAACAGGATGAATAAACTTAAAAAGGACGTTGTTGCCCATGATATTTGTAGTAATACCATGTGTGGAAACTTGGAAAGGATAAATTTGTGTAAGGAAAGGAGTACCAAGAATTATATCAGTGTTTAAATTGTTGACTATAATGAATTGGTGTTTGAAGCAAAATGGTCCATTGCAAATGGAAGCTTGAGTGAGTTTGCCGTTAATTTGGAGGGGTGAATTGTTTGCGGCTATTAAAATTTTATTTGTATGTTCATAGTATTTTGTTGGTATTAGTCCGTCACGGATGCAGCTTTGGTCTGCTCCGCTATCCATCATGGCGATGAATGTTTGTGTGAAGTTATGGACGGTTATGGTAATGTGTATTAGCCATTTTTGAAATTGTATACGATCAATTGTGGAAAGAAAAGAGGCATCAGGTGTGGGGGTATGTGAAATGGAGATTGGGGGAAGAGATGACGTAGAAGGTGGAGGTTCATTTGTGAGGGGGGAAAGTAAGCTTTGGAGTAATGAGAATTGGGTTTCATGAGCAAGATGTTTTACATCAAGGGCATGTACTTGGGATTTAAGTAAATGAATTTCTTGTTTTAAATTATGTATTTCAGTGTTTAAGTCATTGATGTGTGGAGTTTTTTGTGTAGCTGTCTGGGGATATTTATCAAAGAGTTTGGAAATGCTAAAAGGTTCTATGAGTGAGATTTTATTGTCCTGTAGGACTAGTGTTTGTAGTTTTTCAAAAAGCTGTTTTTGTTGGATGGGATCTGGTATTTGTTGGATCATGTCAAAAATGAAATCTTTTGTGTCAGTTTTAGTTGTTTTGATCATGTTGATTTGTTTTTTGCAAAGGCAAGTGGAGTCTTGGTCAGATGAGCTGGACGAATTATATGAATTTTGGTCATTATCTGTAATTTGAAGGATTTTATTTTTTAATTTTGTTTTGATATTATTGCTGACGTCAGAAAGGTCATCAATGATTTCATTGATGCGTCCTTTGTTACGGCACTTTGCCGCAATATGGCCTTTTTGGCCACATTTGAAGCACGTGATAGAAGTGGAAGGTCGTTTGTTGTGTGGTCGTTTGTTATAATGAGGATATGGTTTGGAGGTGGGAGATTCTTTAGAATTAGAGAAAGGTTGTTGTTTAAAATAAGATTGGTTAGATCTAGAAAAATGTTTATGGGTTTTTCGTAGTGCAGTTGAAGGGGCAGATACGCCAGTGATGCCAAATGCATCACAAAATGAACCGAGTTCTCGGCGCTTGCTATCGTATTTTGCCTGGAATTTGAGTTCTTGGCATGCTGCCAAGGCTTCACTTTTGACAAAAGCAAATATTTGACCATAAGTCATTAAATTGAAATTAATATGATCAGTGCCCATTTACTTTTGGAGATTGAGCATAATTCATTGGGAAAATAAGGATGGTAATCCAGTAATGAATTTCTCTTTCCAAAATGGGGCATTGGAATCAGGTCGTTTAAGGACCTGTGTGAGAAAAACATCTTTGTACCAACGGAAATCAGAGAGGGTTGGACATCTGATATTAGTAAGGAAGATTTTGGAAGAGGTTAATTCCTCTCGAGGGTTTCCTATGAAATGCATTGCAATAGTGACAATGAGATAATAACATGCATCAGATTCTGCTTTGATGTCTCCGTTTTCATCTTCAATGTCTATTGTATGTTGCAAAATGTTATGTTTGTCTTCAATGGTGAGAGAATTATCCCACCAGTATTTAAGTTGTCCAGTGAAGCCAGTAACAAGAATACTAGCAGTTTCTTTTTCTGGACAATGTTTGATTTTGTAAGCCATTTTGGCCATACCCATCTCTTGAAGGGTATTGAGTATTTCATACTCACTTTTGCCGTCAATATTCCATTCATAGATGGAACCGCCGTCATAATGTTTGGAATGGAATTTGGCACGTTCTTCATATTGAATATCTGGTGGTGTTGGGCGAGGGTAGTAGTTTCGGGTTTCTGGATTAATCCATCGTGGGTTAGATCGTCGAAAATTGGATCTATGAGTACGTCGGTGAATTTTATTGAGGTTTGGCGGTTGGTCGCTTTGGAGATCTTGTTCGATATCACTTAAGATATTTACTAGAGAATTGTCAGATTCACTGGTTGCTAATGAATCATTATCGGTTGGTGGATCTTGTTGATCAATTGTGTTTAGTTTGGAAGTAGTAGGGAAATTATGATTAAGGTTTGTGAGGGTTTGATTTAATTTCTGGAGCAAAGATTCATTTCCGAAAGTAAGGCTTTGTTCGTGTGCTAGAGGAAGACTATGGGGCTGAAAATGAGGTGCCGAGTGGTTGGATGGAAATTGATGGCTGGTGGATGGTATTGGGGTTGGTACTGGTTTTGGGCCAGTTTGTAAGGATGCGACTTGGGTTGAGATTGTGTGGAGAAGTTGATTAGAGTAATTATTTTGTTGATATAATTTTCTAATATCTTCTATGACTATAGGGGTTTTGTCATCACCTTCACGACCTTTTCTAAAAGGAGTGGCGATGATGTCCTGTCCATCTGGCGTGGACAATTGTAGTGTTTGTAAAGGTGGTGTAATGGAAGTAACTGTTGTGTTGTCTGAAAGGCGCCATTTGGTATGTAATGAAGTTTGGACATTGAGGGCGGGTTGTGTAAAGGGTGAAGAAATGTTGTTTGTCTGTTGGAGATAATTTTCTAGCCAGACTTCAAAATTAAATTCTAATTTATAATGAATACTATCGTATTTCCATTGTTTGTAAATTGTTTGTTTGGTAGAGGTATTAAAGGATTCGAACCAGGAGTAATAAGAGGAGTCTTCTTGGAACTCAGTTAGTAATTCTTCAAATTGGGGGTTAAATGGCTTTAAGAGGGTAATTACATGTATATCATTAATACGCATATGCGTAGAGGTTGGAGAATAAGCCGTACCAGTAGTTTGAATGACGTCTGGTAGTGGAGAAGTATAATTGACATGTACTGTCGGTGTATAGAGGGGTGGCGTTTCTGGGATGTCCAGTCGTGAGGTAGAGTCATATTGAGAAGTAGAGAATCGAGAAGGAATATAGTTTGGCGGTCGTGATGTTGAAGTGCGTTCTGTAAAGGAGTTGAATCGGATAAGAACAGTGCCATCTGTTTCTTCAATGACATCTGTTATCTCCGTTTGTTCAATGTTTTGTGGTTTTTGGGGGCAGTCAATTTTAAAATGATCTGGAATAGTAATTTCATGCCACTTTAATCTTTTAGGTAAAAAAGTTTTGGAGAATGGAGCATCTATTTGTAATAAGACTGTTTTGTCAGAAAAGTTTGTTCCCAGTTTAAGTTTAGGATTTAAACAAGAACTCATGAGCTTAAAGTAAATACAGTAGATGATTGCAAATTGTTCTGCCAATTTCTCAAATTCATTTCCTTGCAAATGAATATCGAGGATTAATGAATTCATTATTAAAGGGTCTGTGAGAGAAACCGTAAAATTTGGAATACTATTAAAATAGATTGGGCCGTTACATATATTTGTTTGAATCATAGCAAGAATGGAAGATTTGTATTTAGATAATCGTTTGTCTCGTAATGCCACATATATAGGAATATTAACACCAATATGAACTAATGGTTTTACTGCTACTTGAATCATGCCGAAGTGGATATAACGAAAACCGCGATCAGAATATTTTTGCAGTGCTATATGTGATAATAGTGGGGTGAATTGAAATTGTTGTTGAATATTAAAAGTTTCTTCATGTGTTTTTACTGAAAAAGCTGTTTTGAAATCAAAAGTACCAATCTTGTATATATTATCTATATGTTCAGTTGGAATAGACCAATTAAGAAAATCAGAATGAATAATATCTTCTTGACTTAAAACAGTACGATTAGAAGAAGAAGAAGAACTAGATACAAGGCGTCGAAATAGGTTTGCCATATCAGATGATATGAGAAACAAGGTTGATTCTTCCAGTAAAGGGACTATCAGCCGGGAACACCCATCAACGGGCTTACCAACGGGCTCACGATTGACCAACTTCTGCTGAAAAAGAGCCAACCTGGCTCTGATACCATAATAGGTAGAAACCCAGGACAAGAAAACTAATACAAGATAGAACAAATAAGAGGTAGACCAATTAGAACAAATAAGAGGTCGTTTGTTGTGTGGCCACATTTGAAGCACGTGATAGAAGTGGAAGGTCCTTTGTATTTTATGATTTCTATTTTGTATTTTATTTGTTCTATCTTGTATTAGTTTTCTTTTTATTTTTTCTTGTCCTGGGTTTCTACCTCTTATGGTATCAGAGCCAGGTTGGCTCTTTTTCAGCAGAAGTTGGTCAATCGTGAGCCCGTTGGTAAGCCCGTTGATGGGTGTTCCCGGCTGATAGTCCCTTTACTGGAAGAATCAACCTTGTTTCTCATATCATCTGATATGGCAAACCTATTTCGACGCCTTGTATCTAGTTCTTCTTCTTCTTCTAATCGTACTGTTTTAAGTCAAGAAGATATTATTCATTCTGATTTTCTTAATTGGTCTATTCCAACTGAACATATAGATAATATATACAAGATTGGTACTTTTGATTTCAAAACAGATTTTTCAGTAAAAACACATGAAGAAACTTTTAATATTCAACAACAATTTCAATCCACCCCACTATTATCACATATAGCACTGCAAAAATATTCTGATCGCGGTTTTCGTTATATCCACTTCGGCATGATTCAAGTAGCAGTAAAACCATTAGTTCATATTGGTGTTAATATTCCTATATATATGGCATTACGAGACAAACGATTATCTAAATACAAATCTTCCATTCTTGCTATGATTCAAACAAATATATGTAACGGCCCAATCTATTTTAATAGTATTCCAAATTTTACGGTTTCTCTCACAGACCCTTTAATAATGAATTCATTAATCCTCGATATTCATTTGCAAGGAAATGAATTTGAGAAATTGGCAGAACAATTTGCAATCATCTACCGTATTTACTTTAAGCTCATGAGTTCTTGTTTAAATCCTAAACTTAAACTGGGAACAAACTTTTCTGACGAAACAGTCTTATTACAAATAGATGCTCCATTCTCCAAAACTTTTTTACCTAAAAGATTAAAGTGGCATGAAATTACTATTCCAGATCATTTTAAAATTGACTGCCCCCAAAAACCACAAAACATTGAACAAACGGAGATAACAGATGTCATTGAAGAAACAGATGGCACTGTTCTTATCCGATTCAACTCCTTTACAGAACGCACTTCAACATCACGACCGCCAAACTATATTCCTTCTCGATTCTCTACTTCTCAATATGACTCTACCTCACGACTGGACATCCCAGAAATGCCACCCCTCTATACACCGACAGTACATGTCAATTATACTTCTCCACTACCAGACGTCATTCAAACTACTGGTACGGCTTATTCTCCAACCTCTACGCATATGCGTATTAATGATATACATGTAATTACCCTCTTAAAGCCATTTAACCCCCAATTTGAAGAATTACTAACTGAGTTCCAAGAAGACTCCTCTTATTACTCCTGGTTCGAATCCTTTAATACCTCTACCAAACAAACAATTTACAAACAATGGAAATACGATAGTATTCATTAGAAATTAGAATTTAATTTTGAAGTCTGGCTAGAAAATTATCTCCAACAGACAAACAACATTTCTTCACCCTTTACACAACCCGCCCTCAATGTCCAAACTTCATTACATACCAAATGGCACCTTTCAGACAACACAACAGTTACTTCCATTACACCACCTTTACAAACACTACAATTGTCCACGCCAGATGGACAGGACATCATCGCCACTCCTTTTAGAAAAGGTCGTGAAGGTGATGACAAAACCCCTATAGTCATAGAAGATATTAGAAAATTATATCAACAAAATAATTACTCTAATCAACTTCTCCACACAATCTCAACCCAAGTCGCATCCTTACAAACTGGCCCAAAACCAGTACCAACCCCAATACCATCCACCAGCCATCAATTTCCATCCAACCACTCGGCACCTCATTTTCAGCCCCATAGTCTTCCTCTAGCACACGAACAAAGCCTTACTTTCGGAAATGAATCTTTGCTCCAGAAATTAAATCAAACCCTCACAAACCTTAATCATAATTTCCCTACTACTTCCAAACTAAACACAATTGATCAACAAGATCCACCAACCGATAATGATTCATTAGCAACCAGTGAATCTGACAATTCTCTAGTAAATATCTTAGGTGATATCGAACAAGATCTCCAAAGCGACCAACCGCCAAACCTCAATAAAATTCACCGACGTACTCATAGATCCAATTTTCGACGATCTAACCCACGATGGATTAATCCAGAAACCCGAAACTACTACCCTCGCCCAACACCACCAGATATTCAATATGAAGAACGTGCCAAATTCCATTCCAAACATTATGACGGCGGTTCCATCTGCGAATGGATTATTGACGGCAAAAGTGAGTATGAAATACTCAATACCCTTCAAGAGATGGGTATGGCCAAAATGGCTTACAAAATCAAACATTGTCCAGAAAAAGAAACTGCTAGTATTCTTGTTACTGGCTTCACTGGACAACTTAAATACTGGTGGGATAATTCTCTCACCATTGAAGACAAACATAACATTTTGCAACATACAATAGACATTGAAGATGAAAACGGAGACATCAAAGCAGAATCTGATGCATGTGATTATCTCATTGTCACTATTGCAATGCATTTCATAGGAAACCCTCGAGAGGAATTAACCTCTTCCAAAATCTTCCTTACTAATATCAGATGTCCAACCCTCTCTGATTTCCGTTGGTACAAAGATGTTTTTCTCACACAGGTCCTTAAACGACCTGATTCCAATGCCCCATTTTGGAAAGAGAAATTCATTACTGGATTACCATCCTTATTTTCCCAACGAATTATGCTCAATCTCCAAAAGGAAATGGGCACTGATCATATTAATTTCAATTTAATGACTTATGGTCAAATATTTGCTTTTGTCAAAAGTGAAGCCTTGGCAGCATGCCAAGAACTCAAATTCCAGGCAAAATACGGTAGCAAGCGCCGAGAACTCGGTTCATTTTGTGATGCATTTGGCATCACTGGCGTATCTGCCCCTTCAACTGCACGACGAAAAACCCATAAACATTTTTCTAGATCTAACCAATCTTATTTTAAACAACAACCTTTCTCTAATTCTAAAGAATCTCCCACCTCCAAACCATATCCTCATTATAACAAACGACCACACAACAAACGACCTTCCACTTCTATCACGTGCTTCAAATGTGGCCAAAAAGGCCATATTGCGGCAAAGCGCCGTAACAAAGGACGCGTCAATGAAATCATTGATGACCTTTCTGACGTCAGCAATAATATCAAAACAAAATTAAAAAATAAAATCCTTCAAATTATAGATAATGACCAAAATTCATATAATTCGTCCAGCTCAACTGACCAAGACTCCACTTGCCTTTGCAAAAAACAAATCAACATGATCAAAACAACTAAAACTGACACAAAAGATTTCATTTTTGACATGATCCAACAAATACCAGATCCCATCCAACAAAAACAGCTTTTTGAAAAACTACAAACACTAGTCCTACAGGACAATAAAATCTCACTCATAGAACCTTTTAGCTTTTCCAAACTCTTTGATAAATATCCCCAGACAGCTACACAAAAAACTCCACACATCAAAGACTTAAACACTGAAATACATAATTTAAAACAAGAAATTCATTTACTTAAATCCCAAGTACATGCCCTTGATGTAAAACATCTTGCTCATGAAACCCAATTCTCATTACTCCAAAGCTTACTTTCCCCCCTCACAAATGAACCTCCACCTTCTACGTCATCTCTTCCCCCAATCTCTATTTCACATACCCCCACACCTGATGCCTCTTTTCTTTCCACAATTGATCGTATACAATTTCAAAAATGGCTAATACACATTACCATAACCGTCCATAACTTCACACAAACATTCATCGCCATGATGGATAGCGGAGCAGACCAAAGCTGCATCCGTGACGGACTAATACCAACAAAATACTATGAACATACAAATGAAATTTTAATAGCCGCAAACAATTCACCCCTCCAAATTAACGGCAAACTCACTCAAGCTTCCATTTGCAATGGACCATTTTGCTTCAAACACCAATTCATTATAGTCAACAATTTAAACACTGATATAATTCTTGGTACTCCTTTCCTTACACAAATTTATCCTTTCCAAGTTTCCACACATGGTATTACTACAAATATCATGGGAAACAACGTCCTTTTTAAGTTTATTCATCCTGTTCGACAAAAACAGCTTAATCAATTGCAATAACATTCTATTTTCAAACAAATTAATCAAATCCGACAAAAACAAACCAAATTACTCTACTTAAAAAACGATCTATCTCATGCCCATATTAGCAACCAATTAAACTCGCCACAAACCAAATTACACATTCAACAATTAGAAGAATTATTCAAATCTGAAGTTTGTGCGGAATTACCTAATGCATTTTGGGACCGCAAAAATAATATCATACGCCTCCCGTATGAAAAAGATTTTTTAGAAAAGAATATTCCGACCAAAGCACGCCCAATACAAATGAACCAAGAACTCCTTGAACTCTGTAAAACTGAAATTCAAACCTTATTAGATAAAAAATTAATTCGACCCTCCAACTCCCCATGGAGTTGTGCTGCATTTTATGTAATGAAAAATGCAGAAATCGAACGAGGCACTCCATGTCTCGTCATAAATTACAAACCATTAAATAAAGTGTTACAATGGATTAGATATCCAATTCCCAATAAACGAGATTTACTTAAACGCCTAAGCAACGCAAAAATATTTTCAAAATTCGATATGAAATCTGGCTTTTGGCAGATTCAAGTCGATCCCAAAGATCGTTACAAAACTGCATTCACCGTCCCTTTCGGACATTACGAATGGAACGTTATGCCATTCGGATTAAAAAATTCCCCTTCCGAATTCCAACACATTATGAATGATATCTTAAATCCTTATTCAACATTTTCCATTGTTTATATAGATGATGTTCTCATTTTCTCTAACTCCCTTGACGAACATACTAAACATCTCAAAACATTTTTGTACATTATCAAAAAGAATGGTTTAGTTATTTCTTTTCCAAAGATGAAATTATTTCAAACTCAAATCCGTTTTCTTGGTCATCATATTCATCAAAATACAATCATTCCCATCCAACGAAGCCTGGAATTCACATCCAAATTTCCAGATATAATAAAAGATAAAACGCAACTCCAAAGATTCCTTGGTTGTTTAAATTATATTTCTGATTTTGTTCCCAACTTACGCCAACTATGTGCTCCATTATATCAGCGACTCCAAAAGAATCCACTTCCGTGGACATCTCAACATACTGATATAATACATACTATTAAAACCAAAGTCCAAACACTCCCATGTCTTTGTTTACCTCACCCTCATGCTTTCATGATCGTCGAGACTGATGCCTCCAACATAGGATATGGCGGCATTTTAAAACAACGACTTCCCCAGTCCAAAACTGAAAATTTAGTCCGCTACCATTCTGGTATATGGATAGGACCACAAAAGAATTATTACACTATTAAAAAAGAAATCCTTAGTATAGTCAAATGTATTTTAAAATTCCAAGATGATTTAGTTAATAAAAAATTCCTTTTACGTATTGATTGCCAGTCTGCAAAATTTATTTTACAAAACGATGTTCAAAATCTTGTTTCTAAGCAAATTTTTGCCCGTTGGCAAGCTATATTATCTATTTTCGATTTTGATATTGAATACATCAAAGGCTCTCACAATTCTCTTCCTGACTTCCTCACTCGTGAATTTTTACAAGGAAATGAGCAAATCCCAGCAGTCAACTCCACAAAAGACTCAAACACCGCAGGACTACGCCCTCAAAACCCTTCCACCTGTTCCCACTCAAAATAGGTTTACACCATTATCCTACTCCAATATCATGACTATTTCAAAACCAACTACAATCCCTATTCAAATTAGTACAAATTTTGCACAATCTGACCCCGCTTACATATCACAACCCATAACCGATCACATTCATCTAACCCACTTCTCCCAAACTCCGCCGTATGACGCATTACAAAAACATGTCAGCCAAACGTTCCCACCAAACTCATATTGGTTGGACGACCCACTCAAAACTCAACGATTCTACGAACTCATACTCATCGACACACAATCCGCAATCATCACCCATACCAATGACAAAACCAACCCTACTCAAATTGCATTTTCAAAATGTGTAATTCAAAACGTCATCGACTCCACTGCATGGTCCAATCCATGGACTCCCCATTCCTTTTCCGTCCCATTCAACCCACCGACCTGCAACTATCGCGATTACCAACGAACTTAGTTTCGCGCACTTCTCTTTCGCCCTTTTTCCCATTCCTGGTTCATGGTATTCCATAATAACTGCCCCACATCCCTACCAATCTGGTTCTATGATTGGTGGAATAGGTATGGCGCTTCCACTCAAATATTACCATTATCACTTCACCAAAGTTACCAAACCTGGTGCGCCAAGTCCCCGGGCCCCACTTACAAAAAATCCCTACAATTTCATCGCTCCTTCAAAATCCCTTGGATATTTTGTTGGAGTTTTGCTATTACAAAAACCCATCCTGAGGATTTTCCTTTCTCACTCACCCGCATATTCAAGGTCAAATGGTGGCCCAAATTCAATGATGCCCTTGCCTCGGAAAAGGTCATCCTTCAATACCTAACCACTGGCACTCCCACTCCAGTTGTTTCCACTCCACCAACTCCATCCCCCAAGATCTTGATTCCACGTACCCCTCCATCCAAATCTCCTCTTATCTTACCACCTACCGAGGAGGAAGATGATATGCAAGCCTTCTTAGAATTTCAAAAATTCAAAAAACTACAACAACAACACCGCCTCCATTCCACGTCATCTGCTACATCCCCATCTACATCCACTTCCACACCGCCTAGGGACCCCTTCGGCGGCTTATTCGCCCAAATTCCATACGACGAAAGTCTGGACCAATATGATGATTAAATCCAGACTCCTAACGCTATCAATAGAGCGGATTCAATCTATTGGCTAATCCGGTTCATACGGTAACCGGTAAAGATATATCAAACCCGTTAAATAGCTGCGGATTTGCTCAAAATCCGATAATCCTTCATGAGGATTCATAACGCTATCAATAGAGCGGATTCAATCTATTGGCTAATCCGTTTCAAACGGTAACCGGTAAAGATATATCAAACCCGTTAAATAGCTGCGGATTTGCTCAAAATCCGATAATCCTTCATGAGGATTCATAACGCTATCAATAGAGCGGATTCAATCTATTGGCTAATCCGGTTCAAACGGTAACCGGTAAAGATATGTCAAACCCGTTGATAGCTGCGGATTTGCTCAAAATCCGAATCACCTGTATTGAGCCTCGGGGAGCCGTACAGAGCAACTATTCCAAGATGCTTTTCTAGCTCAAAAGACGCTCGCACTCACTCCTGCCGGCCATGCCTGCAATTATTCCTCTCAGCACACAGCACGATTCCTGCCAGCACTCAAAGCAAAAGCAAAAAGAAGGCATCTTACTATTCCACGATGCCTGCCAGCTCCAAAGTCACCCATTATGCAAAAGCAGAAGGCATCTTACTATTCCAAGATGCCTGCCAGCTCAAAAGCCATCCACGCCGGCAATAATTCAAAAGATTCCTTACCAGCTGCTGCCCGTCTATAAATAAGAAGGCCATTTCCTCTTCCATCCCAAGCCTGAGCGAAGGAGGAAAGAGGGAGAACGAGAAGAAGCCTTCAGAGTTCTTTGTAATTTTCATCCTTTGTATTTTATGATTTCTATTTTGTATTTAATTTTGAAGTCTGGCTAGAAAATTATCTCCAACAGACAAACAACATTTCTTCACCCTTTACACAACCCGCCCTCAATGTCCAAACTTCATTACATACCAAATGGCGCCTTTCAGACAACCCAACAGTTACTTCCATTACACCACCTTTACAAACACTACAATTGTCCACGCCAGATGGACAGGACATCATCGCCACTCCTTTTAGAAAAGGTCGTGAAGGTGATGACAAAACCCCTATAGCCATAGAAGATATTAGAAAATTATATCAACAAAATAATTACTCTAATCAACTTCTCCACACAATCTCAACCGAAGTCGCATCCTTACAAACTGGCCCAAAACCAGTACCAACCCCAATACCATCCACCAGCCATCAATTTCCATCCAACCACTCGGCACCTCATTTTCAGCCCCATAGTCTTCCTCTAGCACACGAACAAAGCCTTACTTTCGGAAATGAATCTTTGCTCCAGAAATTAAATCAAACCCTCACAAACCTTAATCATAATTTCCCTACTACTTCCAAACTAAACACAATTGATCAACAAGATCCACCAACCGATAATGATTCATTAGCAACCAGTGAATCTGACAATTTTCTAGTAAATATCTTAAGTGATATCGAACAAGATCTCCAAACCGACCAACCGCCAAACCTCAATAAAATTCACCGACGTACTCATAGATCCAATTTTCGACGATCTAACCCACGATGGATTAATCCAGAAACCCGAAACTACTACCCTCGCCCAACACCACCAGATATGCAATATGAAGAACATGCCAAATTCCATTCCAAACATTATGACGGCGGTTCCATCTACGAATGGAATATTGACGGCAAAAGTGAGTATGAAATACTCAATACCCTTCAAGAGATGGGTATGGCCAAAATGGCTTACAAAATCAAACATTGTCCAGAAAAAGAAACTGCTAGTATTCTTGTTACTGGCTTCACTGGACAACTTAAATACTGGTGGGATAATTCTCTCACCATTGAAGACAAACATAACATTTTGCAACATACAATAGACATTGAAGATGAAAACGGAGACATCAAAGCAGAATCTGATGCATGTGATTATCTCATTGTCACTATTGCAATGCATTTCATAGGAAACCCTCGAGAGGAATTAACCTCCTCCAAAATCTTCCTTACTAATATCAGATGTCCAACCCTCACTGATTTCCATTGGTACAAAGATGTTTTTCTCACACAGGTCCTTAAACGACCTGATTCCAATGCCCCATTTTGGAAAGAGAAATTCATTACTGGATTACCATCCTTATTTTCCCAACGAATTATGCTCAATCTCCAAAAGGAAATGGGCACTGATCATATTAATTTCAATTTAATGACTTATGGTCAAATATTTGCTTTTGTCAAAAGTGAAGCCTTGGCAGCATGCCAAGAACTCAAATTCCAGGCAAAATACGGTAGCAAGCGCCGAGAACTCGGTTCATTTTGTGATGCATTTGCCATCACTAGCGTATCTGCCCCTTCAACTGCACGACGAAAAACCCATAAACATTTTTCTAGATCTAACCAATCTTATTTTAAACAACAACCTTTCTCTAATTCTAAAGAATCTCCCACCTCCAAACCATATCCTCATTATAACAAACGACCACACAACAAACGACCTTCCACTTCTATCACGTGCTTCAAATGTGGCCAAAAAGGCCATATTGCGGCAAAGTGCCGTAACAAAGGACGCATCAATGAAATCATTGGTGACCTTTCTGACGTCAGCAATAATATCAAAACAAAATTAAAAAATAAAATCCTTCAAATTACAGATAATGACCAAAATTCATATAATTCGTCCAGCTCATCTGACCAAGACTCCACTTGCCTTTGCAAAAAACAAATCAACATGATCAAAACAACTAAAACTGACACAAAAGATTTCATTTTTGACATGATCCAACAAATACCAGATCCCATCCAACAAAAACAGCATTTTGAAAAACTACAAACACTAGTCCTACAGGACAATAAAATCTCACTCATAGAACCTTTTAGCATTTCCAAACTCTCTGATAAATATCCCCAGACAGCTACACAAAAAACTCCACACATCAAAGACTTAAACACTGAAATACATAATTTAAAACAAGAAATTCATTTACTTAAATCCCAAGTACATGCCCTTGATGTAAAACATCTTGCTCATGAAACCCAATTCTCATTACTCCAAAGCTTACTTTCCCCCTCACAAATGAACCTCCACCTTCTACGTCATCTCTTCCCCCAATCTCCATCTCACATACCCCCACACCTGATGCCTCTTTTCTTTCCACAATTGATCGTATACAATTTCAAAAATGGCTAATACACATTACCATAACCGTCCATAACTTCACACAAACATTCATCGCCATGATGGATAGCGGAGCAGACCAAAGCTGCATCCGTGACGGACTAATACCAACAAAATACTATGAACATACAAATGAAATTTTAATAGCCGCAAACAATTCACCCCTCCAAATTAACGGCAAACTCACTCAAGCTTCCATTTGCAATGGACCATTTTGCTTCAAACACCAATTCATTATAGTCAACAATTTAAACACTGATATAATTCTTGGTACTCCTTTCCTTACACAAATTTATCCTTTCCAAGTTTCCACACATGGTATTACTACAAATATCATGGGCAACAACGTCCTTTTTAAGTTTATTCATCCTGTTCGACAAAAACAGCTTAATCAATTGCAACAACATTCTATTTTCAAACAAATTAATCAAATCCGACAAAAACAAACCAAATTACTCTACTTAAAAAACGATCTATCTCATGCCCATATTAGCAACCAATTAAACTCGCCACAAACCAAATTACACATTCAACAATTAGAAGAATTATTCAAATCTGAAGTTTGTGCGGAATTACCTAATGCATTTTGGGACCGCAAAAATCATATCATACGCCTCCCGTATGAAAAAGATTTTTTAGAAAAGAATATTCCGACCAAAGCACGCCCAATACAAATGAACCAAGAACTCCTTGAACTCTGTAAAACTGAAATTCAAACCTTATTAGATAAAAAATTAATTCGACCCTCCAACTCCCCATGGAGCTGTGCTGCATTTTATGTAATGAAAAATGCAGAAATCGAACGAGGCACTCCACGTCTCGTCATAAATTACAAACCATTAAATAAAGTGTTACAATGGATTAGATATCCAATTCCCAATAAACGAGATTTACTTAAACGCCTAAGCAACGCAAAAATATTTTCAAAATTCGATATGAAATCTGGCTTTTGGCATATTCAAGTCGATCCCAAAGATCGTTACAAAACTGCATTCACCGTCCCTTTCGGACATTACGAATGGAACGTTATGCCATTCGGATTAAAAAATGCCCCTTCCGAATTCCAACACATTATGAATGATATCTTAAATCCTTATTCAACATTTTCCATTGTTTATATAGATGATGTTCTCATTTTCTCTAACTCCCTTGACGAACATACTAAACATCTCAAAACATTTTTGTACATTATCAAAAAGAATGGTTTAGTTATTTCTTTTCCAAAGATGAAATTATTTCAAACTCAAATCCGTTTTCTTGGTCATCATATTCATCAAAATACAATCATTCCCATCCAACGAAGCCTGGAATTCACATCCAAATTTCCAGATATAATAAAAGATAAAACGCAACTCCAAAGATTCCTTGGTTGTTTAAATTATATTTCTGATTTTGTTCCCAACTTACGCCAACTATGTGCTCCATTATATCAGCGACTCCAAAAGAATCCACTTCCGTGGACATCTCAACATACTGATATAATACATACTATTAAAACCAAAGTCCAAACACTCCCATGTCTTTGTTTACCTCACCCTCATGCTTTCATGATCGTCGAGACTGATGCCTCCAACATAGGATATGGCGGCATTTTAAAACAACGACTTCCCCAGTCCAAAACTGAAAATTTAGTCCGCTACCATTCTGGTATATGGATAGGACCACAAAAGAATTATTACACTATTAAAAAAGAAATCCTTAGTATAGTCAAATGTATTTTAAAATTCCAAGATGATTTAGTTAATAAAAAATTCCTTTTACGTATTGATTGCCAGTCTGCAAAATTTATTTTACAAAACGATGTTCAAAATCTTGTTTCTAAGCAAATTTTTGCCCGTTGGCAAGCTATATTATCTATTTTCGATTTTGATATTGAATACATCAAAGGCTCTCACAATTCTCTTCCTGACTTCCTCACTCGTGAATTTTTACAAGGAAATGAGCAAGTCCCAGCAGTCAACTCCACAAAAGACTCAAACACCGCAGGACTACGCCCTCAAAACCCTTCCACCTGTTCCCACTCAAAATAGGTTTACACCATTATCCTACTCCAATATCATGACTACTTCAAAACCAACTACAATCCCTATTCAAATTAGTACAAATTTTGCACAATCTGACCCCGCTTACATATCACAACCCATAACCGATCACATTCATCTAACCCACTTCTCCCAAACTCCGCCGTATGACGCATTACAAAAACATGTCAGTCAAACGTTCCCACCAAACTCATATTGGTTGGACGACCCACTCAAAACTCAACGATTCTACGAACTCATACTCATCGACACACAATCCGCAATCATCACCCATACCAATGACAAAACCAACCCTACTCAAATTGCATTTTCAAAATGTGTAATTCAAAACGTCATCGACTCCACTGCATGGTCCAATCCATGGACTCCCCATTCCTTTTCCGTCCCATTCAACCCACCGACCTACAACTATCGCGATTACCAACAAGCTTGGTTTCGCGCACTTCTCTTTCGCCCTTTTTCCCATTCCTGGTTCATGGTATTCCATAATAACTGCCCCACATCCCTACCAATCTGGTTCTATAATTGGTGGAATAGGTATGGCGCTTCCACTCAAATATTACCATTATCACTTCACCAAAGTTACCAAACCTGGTGCGCCAAGTCCCCGGGCCCCACTTACAAAAAATCCCTACAATTTCATCGCTCCTTCAAAATCCCTTGGATATTTTGTTGGAGTTTTGCTATTACAAAAACCCATCCTGAGGATTTTCCTTTCTCACTCACCCGCATATTCAAGGTCAAATGGTGGCCCAAATTCAATGATGCCCTTGCCTCGGAAAAGGTCATCCTTCAATACCTAACCACTGGCACTCCCACTCCAGTTGTTTCCACTCCACCAACTCCATCCCCCAAGATCTTGATTCCACGTACCCTTTTTGAAAGGAGTGGCGATGATTTCATGTCCATCAGGTGTGGACAGTTGTAGTGGTTGTAAGGGAGGTATAATTGAAGTAACGGTTGTGTTATCTAGGAGGCGCCATTTGGTGTGTAATGAGGTTTGGACATTAATGGCCGGCTGTGTAAAAGGTGAAGGAATTTGGTGTGTTTGTTGGAGATAATTTTCTAGCCAGACCTCGAAATTAAATTCTAATTTGTAACGAATATATCATCATATTTCCATTGTTTGTAAATTGTGTGTTTGGTAGAAGTATCAAAAGATTCGAACCAAGAGTAATAAGAGGAGTCTTCTTGAAATTCATTTATTAATTCATCAAATTGGGGTTAAATTTTTTTAAAAGAGTAATAACATTAACACCATGAATACGCATGTGCGTAGAGGTTGGAGAATAACTCGTACCAGAAGGCTGGACTTCTGGGAGTGGGGATGTATAATTGACATGAACGGCTGGAGTTTGGAGTGATGGTGTATCTGGTATGTCGAGTTGGGAGACAGAATCAAAATGAGAAGAGGAAAAGCGAGAAGGAATATAATTGGGCATGCGCGATGTTTAAGTGCGGTCTGTAAAAGAATTGAATCGGATAAGAACAGTGCCATATGTTTCTTCAATGACATCTGTTATCTCCGTTTGTTCAATATTTTGGGGGTTTTGGGGCAGTCAATTTTAAAATGATCGGAATAGTAATTTCGTGCCATTTTAATCGTTTAGGTAAAAGGTTTTGGAGAATGGGGCATCGATTTGTAATAAGACTGTTTCGTCTGAAAAGTTTGTTCCAAGTTTAAGTTTGGGATTTAAACAGGAACTCATGAGTTTAAAATAAATACGGTAGATGATTGCAAATTGCTCTGCTAATTTCTCAAATTCATTTCCTTGCAAATGAATGTCGAGAATTAGTGAATTTAATATTAAAGGGTCTGTGAGAGAAACCGTGAAATTTGGAATACTATTAAAATAGATTGGGCCGTTACATATATTTGTTTGGATCATTGCAAGAATAAGATTTGTATTTTGACAATCTTTTGTCGCGTATGTTGAAAACCGAGACTTGCGAACAAGACTTAGTCTCTATGGAGTTCGGGGCCCTCAGCTAGACGAGGGGCGACCAATCCTTACTCCTCCCAAGGGAGAGCTCTAGGTTGAAGGTGTTGGAACTAGAACTGGACCAAGGGCTTAGTGGGGAGGTCCCGCCACATACCCGGAAGTTCCCTAGGAACTTCCCCTCCCAAGCCACTACTAAGCTTGGGCACCACTGGAGGCTCTCCTCACCCCCTAGAGAGACTTGGGGAGGGAGAGAGAGAGGGAGAGAGCTAGCCTGGAATGAGATCCCTCCAAATGGTGCCCCCTTGGTCCTATTTATAGGATTTCTGAAGTTGGGCTGCAAATAGCCAAAAACTGGTCTGCCAGATTACCAAAAATACCCTTGAACTGGGCTGCAGATAGCCAAATCCCGCTGCTCTTGACTGCGAATAACCAAAACTGGACTGCGAATACAAAACTGGACTGCGAATAGCCAAATCCCGCTACTCTTGGGCGCTAAACGCAGACCGCCTACCCGGGTTGGAGCTGGGCGAGCCGGAGGCCTTCCGCCTCCCCGGCTCGCCCCCACAAGGCTCTGGGCGAGCCGGAGGCCTCCCGGCCCTCCCGGATCGCCCCCACAAGGCTCTGGGCGAGCCGGAGGCCTCCCGGCCCTCTCAGCTCGCCCCCACAAGGTTCTGGGCGAGCCGGAGGCCTCCCGGCCCTCCATGCTCGCCCCCACAAGCTCTGGGCGAGCAGGAGGCCTCCCGGCACTCCCAGCTCGCCCCCACAGGCTCTGGGCAAGCCGGAGGCCTCCCGGCCCTCCCAGCTCGCCCCACAGGGCTATGGGCGAGCCGGAGGCCTCCCGCCCTCCCAGCTCGCCCCCACAAGGCTCTGGGCGAGCCGGAGGCTCCCGGCCCTCCCAGCTCGCCCCCACAAGGCTCTGGGCGAGCCGGAGGCCTCCCGGCCCTCCCAGCTCACCCCCACAAGGCTCTGGGCGAGCCGGAGGACTCCCGGCCCTCCCAGCTCGCCCCCACAAGGCTCTGGGCGAGCCGGAGGCCTCCCGGCCCTCCCAGCTCGCCCCCACAAGGTTCTGGGCGAGCCGGAGGCCTCCCGGCCCTCCCAGCTCGCCCCAACAAGGCTCTGGGCGAGCGGAGGCCTTCCGGCCCTCCCAACTCGCCCCCCACAAGGCTCTGGGCGAGCCGGAGGCCTCCCGGCCCTCCCAGCTCGCCCCCACAAGGCTCTGGGCGAGCCGGAGGCCTCCCGGCCCTCCCAGCTCGCCCCCACAAGGCTCTGGGCGAGCCGGAGGCCTCCCGGCCCTCTCAGCTCGCCCCCACAAGGCTCTGGGCCAGCCGGAGGCCTCCCGGCCCTCCCAGCTCGCCCCCACAAGGCTCTGGGCCAACCGGAGGCCTCCCGGCCCTCCCAGCTCGCCCCCACAAGGCTCTGGGCGAGCCGGAGGCCTCCCGGCCCTCCCAGCTCGCCCCCACAAGGCTCTGGGCGAGCCGGAGGCCTCCCAGCCCTCCCAGCTCGCCCCCACAAGGCTCTGGGCGAGCCGGAGGCCTCCCGGCCCTCCCAGCTCGCCCCCACAAGGCTCTGGGCGAGAGGGAGGCCTCCCGGCCCTCCCAGCTCGCCCCCACAAGGCTCTGGGCGAGCCGGAGGCCTCCCGGCCCTCCCAGCTCGCCCCACAAGGTTTTGGGCGAGCCGGGAGCCTCCCGGCCCTCCCAGCTCGCCCCCGCAAGGCTTTGGGCGAGCCGGAGACCTCCCGGCCCTCCCCGGCTCGCCCTCACAAGGAAATATTGGACTCGACTCCCTCCAAATGCTCACCCCTCCTCCTCCCGGGGTCGCGCCCTTTGGAAATATTGGGCTTAAGAATATCTTGGGTCTCGGGGGCCCACTCGGCGAATACAGGGTTGTACACAATCCCCGCTCTTTTCGAGCGTGGCTCACGCTCGGAAAGAAATGTCCAACCCTGCATATTCGACGAGTATCGCTGGGAACCCGGTTATCGGTGCTATCTCGAAAAAAACACAGCGCCTCCTCGAGAGGTCCCCCAACCTTGCCGGCTAGCGAGAGCCCGACTAGCTGAGCCACCTCGAGGAAAAACACAGCCTCCCCGAGAGGCCTTCGTACCCTGCCGGCTAGTGAGAGCCCGGCTAGCGAGACCACCTCGGGGGAAAAATACATAGCCTCCCCGAGAGGTCTTCCTACCCTGCCGGCTAGTGAGAGCCCGGCTAGCGATACCATCTCGGGGGAAAAATACATAGCCTCCCGAGAGGTCTTCCGACCCTGCCGGCTAGTGAGAGCCTGGCTAGCGAGACCACCTCGGGGGAAAAATATATAGCCTCGCGAGAGGTCTTCCAACCCGCCGGCTAGTGAGAGCCCGGCTAGCGAGACCACCTCGGGGGAAAAAAAAACATAGCCTCGCCGAGAGATCTTCCGACCCTGCCGGCTAGTGAGAGCCCGCTAGCGAGACACCACAGAGGAGTTCACTCGGCGAGGCAGGAGATTCATGTTGGTTAAGGCCCCGAGCAGAGACCGCTGACCAGCTCACATCTAGCTGGCAGGACAGGAGATTCACTCGGCGAGGCAGGAGATTCATGTTGGTTAAGGCCCCGAGCAGAGACCGCTGACTAGGCTCCCATCTAGCTGGCAGGACAGGAGATTCACTCGGCGAGGCAGGAGATTCATGTGGTTAAGGCCCCGAGAGCAGAGACGCGCTGACCAGGCTCACATCTAGCTGGCAGGATAGGAGATCCACTCGGCGAGGCAGGAGATTCATGTTGGTTAAGGCCCCGAGCCAGAGACCGCTGACCAGCTCACATCTAGCTGGCAGACAGGAGATTCACTCGGCGAGGCAGGAGATTCATGTTGGTTAAAGCCCCGAGCAGAGACCGCTGACCAGGCTCCCATCTAGCTGGCAGGACAGGAGATTCACTCGGCGAGGCAGGAGATTCATGTTGGTTAAGGCCCCGAGCAGGAGACCGCTGACCAGGTTCATATCTAGCTGGCAGGACAGGAGATTCACTCGGCGAGGCAGGAGATTCATGTTGGTTAAGACCTCGAGCAGAGACCGCTGACCAGGCTCCCATCTAGCTGGCAGGACAGGAGATTCACTTGGCGAGGCAGGAGATCATGTTGGTTAAGGCCCCGAGCAGAGACCGCTGACTAGGCTCACATCTAGCTGGCAGGACAGGAGATTCACTCGGCGAGGCAGGAGATTCATGTTGGTTAAGGCCCCGAGCAGAGACCGCTGACCAGGCTCCCATCTAGCTGGCAGGACAGGAGATTCACTCGGCGAGGCAGGAGATTCATGTTGGTTAAAGCCCCGATGCTGGCTCGCTGACCAGGCTCCCATCAAGCTGGCAGGTCCGAGGATCGCTCGGGGCAGGAAAGTCTCAAGGTACTTAGCCCCGATGCTGGCCCGCTGACCAGGCTCCCATCAAGCTGGCAGGTCGAGGATCGCTCGGTGGCAGGAAAGTCTCAAGGTACTTAGCCCCGATGCTGGCCCGCTGACTAGGCTCCCATCAGCTGGAAGGTCTGAGGATCGCTCGGTGGCAGGAAAGTCTCAAGGTACTTTTCCCCGATGCTGGCCCGCTGACCAGGCTCCCATCAAGCTGGCATGTCCGAGGATCGCTCGGTGGCCGGAAAGTCCCGAGTACCTAGCCCCGACGTGGCCCGCTGACCAGGCTCCCATCAAGCTGGCATGTCCGAGGATCGTTCGGTGGCAGGAAAAGTCTCAAGATACTTAGCCCCGATGCTGGCCCGCTGACTCGGTTTCAACAATAAGTCTTGTTCGCAAGTCTCGGTTTCAACAATAAGTATATTTATATATACTTATATATACTTATAAATATAAGTGTGTATATATATATAAATACTATATAAGTATATATATAAGTATATACAAATATATATAAGTATATACAAATATAAGTATATATTATATATACTTATACATATACTAATATACTTATAAATAAGTATATTTATAAATATATATTATTTATATAAATATATATACTTATATAAATATATATACTTATATAAATATATAAATAAGTATATATATATTTCAATAAGTATATATTTATATAAGTATATACTTATACTATATTATACTTATATATACTTTTATAAATATACTTATATACATGTAAAAGTATATATTTATACATATATATAAGTATATTTATTTACGTATTTATATATATATATATTTATAAATATACTTATAAATATACTTATACTTATATATACTTATATATACTTTATAAATATACTTATATACATGTAAAAGTATTATATTTATACATATATATAAGTATATTTATTTACGTATTTATATATATATATTTATAAATATACTTACATATAAGTATATTTATAAATATACTTATATAAGTATATAAGTATATATAAATATATACTTATATTTAATTTACCCATAGATAAACCCTTAGATTTACCTCGAATAAACCCCTAGATTGGCCCTAGATTAACCCAAGATAAACACCTAGATTTATCCCTAAGAAAACTCATATATTTACCCTAGATTTACCATTGGATAAACCTATAGATAAATATCTTGATTTACCCATTGATAAACCCCTAGATTTACACCTAAATTTACCATAGATAAACCCTAGATATAACCAAAGATAAATCTCAAGATTTACCCCTAAATAAAAGCCTAGATAAACTGCTAGATAAACCCTTAGATAAACCCTAGATAATCTCCTAGATAAACCATTAGATAAGCCCATAGATAATTCTTAGATTTACCCCTAGATTTACCCACTAGATAAACCCCAAGATTTACCTAGAGATAAACCCCTAAATTTACCCCTAGATAAACCCCTAAATAAACCCCAAGATAAAACCGAGATTTACCGCTACTTAAACTCATAGATTTATCCATATATTACCCTAAGATAAACCCCTAGATTTTCCTTAGATAAACCCCTAGATTCACCCAAGATAATCCTCTAGATTTACCTCTGGATTTACCCTTAGATGAACTCATAGATAAACACCTAGATTTACCCCTAAATAAACCCATAAATTTACGCCTAAATAAACCCAAAGATTTACCCCAAGATAAACTCCTAGTTTTACCTATAGCTTAACCAGTGATAAAACCTAGATTTACCCCTAGATAAACCCCTAGATTACCCATAAAAACCCCTAAATTTACCCTAGAATTACCCCAAAATAAACCGGTTGATATACATCAAAATTTACCCCTAGGTAAACCTCTATATTTACCACTAGAAAAACATCTAGATTTACACTTAAATTTACCCCTAGATAAACCCTAGATTTTCCCCTAAATAAACCCCTAGATTTACCCTAGATTTACCCCTAGATAAATCCCTAAATTTACCCCCAAATTACCCATAGATTTACCCCAAGATAAAGCACTAGATTTACCCCTAGATTTACACCTAAATAAACCCCTAGATTTAGCACTAAATAAACCCTAGACTTACCCTTAGATAAACTCATAGATTTACCCATAAATAAACTCCTAGATTTACACTTATATTTACCCCTAGTTTTACCCCTAAATTTATCACTAAAACCTTATATTTACCCCAATATAAACCTCTAAATTTACCCCTAATTTTACCCCTACATAAGCCCTTAGATTTACTCCTAGATAAATCCCTAGATTTACCTCTTGATAGATGCCTAGATTTACCCCCAGATAAAGCCCTAAATAACCCCTAAATAAACCCCTAGATTTACCCCTAGATAAACCTATAGATTGACCCATAGATTTACCCCTAAATAAACCCCCAAAATTTACTATGAAATTTATCCCTAGCTAAACCCGAAGATAAACCCCCTAGATTTACCCCTATATAAACCACTAGATTTACCCCTAGATAAACCCTAAGATAAACCCATAAATAAACCCCTAGATAAACACCTAGATTTACCCATAGATAAACCCCTAGCTTTACCCTAAGATTTACCCCTAGATAAATCCCTTGATAAACACCTATATTACCTCTAGATAGCCCCTAAATTTACCCCTAGATTTACATCTAGATAAACCCCAAATTTACTCCTAGATTTACTCATAGATAAATCTTTATATTTACCCATATATTTACCCCCAAGATTTACACCTTGATTGATCCCTAGATAAACCACTCGTACCCCTAAATAAACCCCTGAATTTACCCCAAGATTTACTTTAGGAAAACAACTAGAATTACCCATATACTTACTCCTACATACACCACTAGAATTACTCCTAAATAAACCCCTAAAAACCCTAGATTTACACCAAGATTTACCCCTAGATTTACCCTTAGATAAATCCCTAGATTTACTCATAGATAAACCCTAAATAAACCGCTAGATTACTCACAGATAAACCCATATATTTACACTTTGATAAACCCCTAGATTTACAAATAGATAAACCCCTAGATTAATCCTAGATAAACCCCTAGATAAACACCTAGATTTACCCCTAAGAAAACTCTTAGATTTACCCCAAGATTTACCGCTAAATTAACACCTAGATTTACCCTTAAAACACCCATAGATAAATATTTAGATTTACTCATTGATAAACCCCTTGATTTACCCCTAGATTTATACATAGATAAACCCCTAGATTTATCCAATGATAACTCCCTAGATTTACTTCTAGATAAACTGCTAGATAAACCCCTAGATAAACACATAAATACTCTCCAAGATAAATCTCTAGATAAGCCCCTGGATAATCCTAAGAAGTACCCCTAAATTTACCCACTAAATAAACCCAAGATTTACCTCAAGATAAACCCCTAGGTTTACCCCAAAATTTACCACTAATTTACCCTTAGATAAACACTGATATTTACCCCTAGATAAACCCCTAGATTTACTGCTAGATTTTCCCCAAGATAAACCCCTATATTTATAACTCGATTTTCCCCAAGAAAACCTTATACCCAAGATAAACAACTAGATAAACTCATAGATTTACAACTAGATAAACCACTAGCTTTATCCTATATTTACCTTAAACCCTAAACCCTAGATAGATACATAGTTTACTCCTAGGTTTACCCCTAGATTTACCCCTACATAAACCCCGAGATAACCGCAAAATAAACCCATAGATTTACCCCTAGATAAATCCCTAGATAAACCTCTAAATTGACCCTAGATTTACCCCTAAATAAATCCCAAAATTTACCTTGAAATTTATACCTAGGTAAAACTCGAAGATAAAACCCCTCGATTTACCCCTATATAAACCACTAGATTTTACCCCTAGATAAACCCTAAGATATATCAATAAATAAACCTCTAGATAAACCACTAGATTTACTCATAGATAAACCCTCTAGCTTTACCCCAGAGATTTACCCCTAGATAAACCAATATATTTACCTCTAGATAGGACCCTTATTTACCCCTAGATTTACCCTAGATAAACCCCAAAGTTTATTACAAGATTTACCCATACATAAATCTTTATATTTACCCATATATTTACCCCTAGATTTACACCTTGATTGACCCCTAGATAAACCCCTTGTACCCTTACTTAACACCCTATATTTCCCAAGATTGACCCCGAGATAAACCCCTACATTTACCCCAATATTTACCCTAAATAAACCCCTAGATTTACCCCTAGATACACCCCTAGATTTACCCCTAGATAAACCCCTAAATACCCTAGATTTACATCATGCTTTACCCTTAGATAAACCCCTAAATTTACTCCTAGATAAACCACTATATTTACCCATAAATAAACTCCTAGATTTACCCATAGATAAAGCCCTTGATTGGCCACTGGATTGGTCCCAAGATTAACCCTAGATAAACACCTAAATTTACCCCAGGAAAACTCATAGATTTACCCATATATTTATCCCTAGATTTACCCCTAGATTTACCCTTAGATTAACCCATAGATAAACATCTAATTTTACTCATTGATAAACCTCTAGATTTACCCCTAGATTTACCTATAGATTTACCCAAGATTTATACATTGATAAACTCCTAGATTTATCCAAAAAATAAATCCCTAGATTTACACCTAGAAAAATCGCTAGATAAACCTCTAGATAAAACCCTAAATAATCTCCTAGATAAACCACTAGATAAATCTTATGATGTACCCCTATATTTATCCATTATATAACCCCAAGATTTAACTCGAGATAAACCACTAGGTTTACCCCTAGATTTACCCTAAAATTACCCCTAGATAAACACCGAGATTTACCCCAAGATAAACCTATAGATTTACCCCTAGATTTACACCAAGATAAACCCCTAGATTTACCTCTAGACTTGCCTCAATATTTACCCCTAGATAAACCCTAGATTTACCCCTAGAATTACCTCTAGATAATCTCATGATTTACCCCTAGATGAAGTCCAACATAGACACCTATATTTACCCCTAGATAAACCCCTAGATTTACCCCTAGATTTACACCTAGATAAACCCCTAAATTTACCCCAAGATAAACCTCTAGTTTTATCTCTAGATAAACCCCTAGATTTACACATAAATTTACCACTAAATAAACCTGAAGATAACACCTAAATTTACCCCTAGATAAACCACCAGATTTACCCTAAGATAAACCACTAGATTTACCCCTAGATAAAACCCTAGATTTACATCTAAATAAACCCCGGATCTACCCCTTGATTTTCCATTAGATAAACCCCTAGATTTACCCAAAGACTTACACCTATATAAACCTTTATATTTACGCCTAGATAAACCCCTAGATTACCCATAGATTTACCCCAAGATAAACCGCAATTTTTACCACATAATTTACCACTGGATAAACCACTAGATAAAATCCTAGATTCACCCCTAGATTTACCCCAAGATAAACCCCTAGATATATCACTAGATTTAGCCATAGATTTACACCTAAATAAAGACAGTTTTATCCCTAAATAAACCCCTAGATAAACACCTGGATAAGCCCCTAGATTTACCCCTAGATAAAACCCATAAATAAACCCTAGATTTACCCCTAGATAAACCCCTAGATTTACCAATAGATTTACCCCCAAGATAAACCACTAGATTTACCCCAAGATTTACCCCTAAATAATCCCCTAGATAAACCCTTAAATTTACCCCTAGATTTACCCTAGATAAACCCTTAGATAAACACCTAAATTTAACTCCCTAGATAAACTCCTAGATTTATCCCTAGAGTCACAAATAGATAAACCCAAAGATTTACCCCCATAGATTTACCTCTAGATAAACCCATAATTTTACCCCTAGATTGACCCCTTGATAAACCCCTTGATAAACTCATAAATTTACCCTTAGACAACCTCGTAGATTGACCCATAAATTTACCCTAGATTTACCCCAAGATAAACCCTTAGATTAACCCCTATATTTACCCCTAGATAAACCACTATATTTACCCATAAATTTACCCAAAGATAAATCCATAGATTTACCCCGTAGATTTACTGCATAATTTACCCTTAGATAAACCCCAAGATAAGCACCTAGATTTACCCCTAAATAAACCCCTAGATTTACCCCAAAATAAACTCCTAGATAAACACATATATTTACCCCTAAAAAATGCTAGATTTACCCCTTGATTTACATCTAGATAAACCCTTATATTTACCCTTTGATAAACCCCTAAAATTTCCATAGATAAATCGCTAGATTTACCCATATATTGACACCTCGATAAAACCCTAGATAATCTATAGATTTACCCCGAGATAAACCAGTAGATTTACCCCTAGATAAACCCCTAGATTTACCCAAAGATAAACCCCTATATAAAACCTTAGATAAACCACTAGATTTACCTCTACATAAACCCCTAGATTTACCTCTGGATTTACCCCTAGGTAAACAAACCCCTAGATCAACCCACGGATTTACCCCAAAATAATCCCTTAGCTTTAACCCTAGTAAACCTTTAGATAAACCCATAGTGTTGAAACCAGTAACCCGGTTTCAGCGTTCGAAAGGGGGATGCGGCTAACTCTTACTTGACCTAAGCTAAGACCCTTGACCGGTCACTAGGAACTGAGAGAACCTTGCCCTTGATGATCACTGGAGTCTAGAGACAGACCCCTTAAGCTGCAGCGCGGATGTCCCACCACACACCCTGAAGCTCACCCGGAACTTCCCCTCCCAAGCCAATGCTGAGCCTGGGCACCTTGGAGGGCACTAAGGATCACCTCACCGTCCACCTTCAATGATGAGGGGAGGGGAGGGGTAGTGCTTGCTCACACGCGAGGGAGGGGGTAGAGACCAACCCTTCCCAAGGTGCCCATGGGGGTCTATTTATAGACTTCCCGAGAACTAGTCTGTGGATAGCCAAAAATCCACTATCCGCAGCCCGCCAATCGACCTGATTCGACCTAAACCGAGACCACCCTGCCGGCGCGAGTGGGCGCCGACCCACTCGCGAGCTTGGTCGCGAGTGGAAGATACTCCACTCGCCCCAGGGGACAGGCGAGTGGGGGGGATTCCCCACTCGCCCCAGGGGCGGGCGAGTGGGGGCGGCCCCCCACTCGCCCCTTAGGCGGGCGAGTGGGGAATCTCCCCACTCTCCCCTTAGGCGGGCGAGTGGGGCAGCCCCCACTCGCCCCTTAGGCGGGCGAGTGGGGACAGCCCCCACTCGCCCCTTAGGAGGGCGAGTGGGGCAGCCCCCACTCGCCCCTTAGGCGGGCGAGTGGGGCAGCTCCCCACTCGCCCCTTAGGCGGGCGAGTGGGGCATCCCCACTCGCCTCTTAGGCTGGCGAGTGGGGCAGCTCCCCAGTCGCCCCTTAGGCGGGCGAGTGGGGCAGCCCCCACTCTCCTCTTAGGCGGGCGAGTGGGGCAGCTCCCCACTCGCACCTTAGGCGGGCGAGTGGGGCAGCTCCCCACTCGCCCCTTAGGCGGGCGAGTGGGGCAGCTCCCCACTCGCCCCTTAGGCGGGCGAGTGGGGCGGCCCCCCACTCGCTCTGCCTACTTGACCCAATGTTCTTCCTTCCCACTCTTTCGGATCTGCCTTTGCCTTAGCTAGCTCCGACCACCTGTGCACGGTTACTTTCCTCATCCGCTTTGATTCCGCTGAGTCTAGGTTAACCAAATCAGCTCGGCAAATATGAGGGTTGTACACAATCCCCGCTCTTTTCGAGCTTGCCTCGAGCTCGGAAAGAATGTCCAACCCTCCTATTTGACGAGTAGGTAGAGCTTTTAAGGGAATCTTTGGAGGGCCCCGCTCGACGGCTATAAGAACCCCGAGGGGGGAGGTGAGGAGAGCACCATCCCTGAGAGCTCCCCCTACTCTCTCCACTCGAACAGGATGGATCCACCCCGAGACTTCAGTGCCCGCTTCAAGGCTCTTTTCGAGAAGGGTCAAACCGACCTAACGGAGCTTGGAGCTTTGGTTCGCGCTTATGTGGGTGGCTTTTCTTTTCTCAACCTCTCCACCTGCACGGGATCTAACCCTACTGTTTTGCTGACCTGTAGGAACCCGGCGCTGCCGACTCACTTAGGAGACGGTTGCGAGGAGTCGGACAAGGAGGTGCACGACCTAAAGGCTCAGCTTGCTGAGGCTCGAAGACAGCTAAAGGAGACAGGGAGAGAAAGGGGTGGACCTCCGAAGGCATCGACGTCCTCCCCACCTTGCCCGGCTGAAGAAGAGAGTGCTCGGAGGAAGGTCGTGACGTCAACGGCCCAAACCCTGGTGAACTGCCTTCATGGGGCGGATGCTCTCCGAGAAAGCTGGAGGGGGGTCTCTGCCGATGACGTCCTGCACGAGTTCCTCCCTTCTCCCGAGCGACCTTGACTTGTCTTTTTGTGGCGGTGGTTATTCCCCCTGAACGTTATGGTTGTCAGGGGCCCCTCCTTTCTTGTTGTTTCTTATAGGAACCATGTACCCCTTGCATGTATTTTTCTTTTCATCCTGCATATATCAGTAAGGGTGAAGTAATGGTTTATGTAATATATGTCGCTACCGAACCAGCTATTGTTCTAATGAATCTCTTAGCTTGTTCTTCTTTTTTCTTACTGTTTGGGGATTCGATGCCTTGTTGAACCGATCACCGAGTGACTAGTCGGTCCGACCAGCCTCACCGCCTGCCGGCATGACTGAGCCCGGCGAATGATCCCTAGTCAAGGACCTTAGATAATTGAGTCAGAACACCCCCCCCCCCCCACCCCCCCCCCCCCCCCACCCACCCCGCGTCCTAGGTGCTTCGCTTACCTGGAGACAGGGGGAACCAATGCCTTCCTGAATCGGTTGGAGGCGGGAGTACCCATCCGCGTCCTAGGTGCTTTGCCCTCCTGGAGACAGGGGAACTCACCGCCCTCCCAATCCAATGGGAGGCGGAGGTGTCCACCCGCGTCCTAGGGGCTCAGCTTTCCTGGAGACAGAGGAACTCAGCGCCTTCCTAAACCAGTTGGAGGCGGGAGTACCCCTCCGCGTCCTAGGTGCTTTGCCCTCTTGGAGACAGGGGAACTCACTGCCCTCCCAATTTAATGGGGGGCGGAGGTGTCCGCCCGCGTCCTAGGGGCTCAGCTTGCCTAGAGACAAAGGAACTCAGCGCCCTCCTAAACCAGTTGGAGGCGGGAGTACCCATCCGCGTCCTAGGTGCTTTGCCTTCCTGGAGACAGGGGAACTCACTGCCCTCCCAATTTAATGGGGGGCGGAGGTGTCCGCCCGCGTCCTAGGGGCTCAGCTTGCCTAGAGACAGAGGAACTTAGCGTCCTCCTAGATCAGCTGGAGGCGAGAGTACCCATCCGCGTCCTAGGTGCATTGCTTTCCTGGAGATAGGGGAATCTAACGCCCTCCCAATTCAATGGGAGGCGGAAGTGTCCACCCGCGTCCTAGGGGCTCAGCTTGCCTGGAGACAGAGGAACTCAGCGCCCTCCTAGATCAGCTGGAGGCGGGAGTACCCATCCGCGTCCTAGGTTCCTTGCTTTCCTGGAGACAGGGGAACCTAACGCCCTCCCAATTCAATGGGAGGCGGAAGTGTCCACCCGCGTCCTAGGGGCTCAGCTTGCCTGGAGACAGAGGAACTCAGCGCCCACATAGGGAGTCAACCTTATCTGGGGGAGCTTGATGCTTTCGCGATGCGACTCTTCTTCTTTGAGTCCTACCAACCTATACTCATGTTGGCTACAGTAACTATCATAAGCTGGAGTAAGAGGTCTGGTTAAAGAGAAAATCAGCATATTTATTAAGGATAAAACGCTTAAGATCATCGCCACTCCAAGTATTACCAAGGGGGATCCCCTCAACATTTTGAAGGCGATACCCCCCGGACATCAAGGCTTCCAATATTACATAGGGCCCCTCCCAATTGGGCTGGAGATTTCCTACGTTCGCCGACCTTCCCGCGGCGTCGACCTTTTTGAGGACTAGGTCCCCTGGGGCGAATTGCTTGATTCTAATGTTCTTATCGAAGTACCTGGCCATCCGACGCTTCACCTCCTCTTGTCGAACTGTGGCAAGGTCTCGGAGCTCCTCAACCATGTCCAGCGAGAGTGTTGGAACCTTAGCTTTTGATTTGAGTTAGGATCCATCCCTTTTGTTAATAATTCATCTAATAACTTAGATCAATTGAGAAATCTAAGAAAACATAAATTAAATATGATGTGATCGAATCGGAGAATATACATAAGAAAATAATATAAGCTCTCTGCGTTCGACGAATGTCGAACGGCGCTCGAAAAATTCAAGCTAGCCGGTGCTCGACAAATTCAAGACAGACGGCACTCGACAAATTCCAGTCAGCCAGTGCTCGACAAATGGCGAACGGCGTTCGACGAATTCAGTCAGAATAATCTCAGCGGCCAGGCATTCTCTGAACGGCGCTCGACAAACTCAATCCAACCATCTCAGCGGTCTACGAATTCCAAGATAGAGACAATCGCTCAGTACATCAGACGGCGAGCTCAGCCCGACAAATGTCAAGCTGAGATCGACGAATTTCTCTCTGAATCATTTTAATATCTTATATCACTATCTTTCTTTTGTTTTGACTATTCCTCTTAGCCGTTGCAAATCAATTAATATTTTAGCCGTTGCAGAATAGCTTTAATGAAAAGAAACAGCAGGTCATCTTCTCGAGGAGCCAAAGCATTGATAGAGACCTTAGCACTTTCCTTCTTCCCGAGAGAAGAATTCAAATTAAAAGAAAAAGCTCTCAGATTATAAAGAGACAGAAAACAGAGAAAGAAATAGAACAGGAGACACAACAAAAATAGCACACTTTGTTTTGCTAACTTCTTCCCGCAGATTACAAACATCCTGAGACACAAATCACAACTACTTGCTCAGGATTATCACTGCACCAGAAGAAAGAAGTGTTTGAAAGGAGAGACCACCAGAACTGTCATCAATCCATATCAGACAGGGGGAGCTCTTCAAACATCAGATCCATTCAACACCACATCTGGATCTTCAAGAGTCTTCTTATACAGAGAAGAACATTACAATTTCTGTTTTTCATTTTACTTCCTTACCCCATCCTGTACAGGGTTATAAATCCCTTCAAAAGTTAATCCCGGTGACAGGGCACCTTAGCAAAAACCTGCATCTTGGTTAGAGCACCTTATCACCTTATCAAAAAACCCTTGGTGTGAGGGCACCTTATCAACAACCTCCTAGTGGATTCCTACCAGTGGGTAGAAGAGTAGATGTACCCAGTTGAGGGGAACTACTATACATCTTGTGTCATCTGGATTGCTTGATTCTTGCTTGTCTCTATCTTATTTCCTGTGATGTATTCAATTCTATGCACTTCTAGTGTTTGTGTTTATTTCTCAGCAAAATCACTTACACATAGATAAATAGATATATCACTTACTTTGAAATTAAAAAATTAAGCAAGATCTTTTAATTAGATAAATAGGAACTAAATGTAAGACCCCCCCCCCCCCCCCCCCTCCCCAGACTGAACCGGGTTCCGGGAGGGGGGATCTTACTGCCCAAAGAGGACCACCCCGCGCTTTCCGGGTGGCGACGTCCCACCCACTCAAGCACTGAGCGGTCTCTTTGTCAGGCACAAGAATCATTACATCACATCAGATCGCACAGCGGAAACAGATAATAGAAAGGAAACAAGCACACTGCTTATATTATACATTTAAATATGGTCGGAGCCTATCGTTTTACAAAATATTGCCCGAAGGCTACATAGTCCAAAACAACAAGGATCCCTAGACTAGTCTTTATTCTCTCGCACTCACGTCTCTGAAGATAGGAGGAGAGGCTGGGGTGTCCGATCGGGCCATCTCTAAGGCACGTATCTCATCCTGCGGGGTGGGGGCTTCGCGCTGTCCCGTTTCCTGTGATTGGTTATAAGAAGTAACCGTTAGTCACAGAGCTAAGTAGAACAATACCTCCCCTCCCCGGATCCTTATCCGGGGGGGGGGGGGGGGGGGGGGGGGGGGACGGCTACAGGACAGAAATGAAATAGCCGAAGCAAGGTAGAGGGTTAATAGCAGGTGAATATGTATATATAGACGCATATATATAAATATAGGGCCGCTTGCCCTAAGGCCCGTATTTGCGCCGTATAGCAACCACACAACACTATAACGCGCAGACACACACCCAGGTATTCAAACCCGTACGCACACAAAAGACCCTGTGTCGACACAGTTTAGACCGCTTTCGTTCAAGCAGGGGAGTTAACCCCGCGGGCCTCACCGATGTGGTCGTCGGTGACAGTGGCCAGTCTTGCCACTTCTGAATGTAGTCGTACTGTATCATTCAGGCCCTTGATGTACCAACTGGATGTGAGCGGCATCCGGCGAGCCAATTTGTAGGCCGCCAGCGGAGGCAAAACTGCATGTTCGGAGGGTGATAACCCGCTGCGCACATCTCCCTGTCGCCATGAGTCGTCAACCCACCCGCACCGGTACGAACGGTCTGCGAGCGTGACCAACCCGCCACTTCCAATCAATCTTCACCCGTTTTACATAAAACAAACCCTTAGGCCACGTGGCAATTCTACTCGACCGGTCGCACGACCTTGGACCGGGAGGCTTAGCGGTATGAGGGCTCCTTGCTTGGGGCTAACCTGGGAGGAGAGACTCAACTCCGGGTTTTCCCCAACTAAGGCCTCGCCGAAGGGAGGACAAGCACCGCATTCGTTGCCACGGCAGCTCTGCACTAACAAGTAAATTAGGCCGAAGCAGGGGCCATAACACTAAACAGAAATGTAGGCCGAAAGCAGAGGCCATAATGATAAGCAGAAAGTAGGCCAAAAGCAAAGGCCATAATGATAAGCAGAAAGTAGGCCGAAAGCAAAGGCCATGTAATAAACAGAAAAGTAGGCCGAAAGCAGAGGCCATAATGATAGGACCAGTGCAAGACTGGATTTAATTGAAAGTACAGAAAGTAAGTGCGGGGGACCAGTGCGAGACTGGATTTAATTGACAGTACAGGAAATAAGTGCGGGGACCAGTGCGAGACTGGATTTAATTGACAGTACAGAAAATAAGTACGGGGGACCAGTGCGGGACTGGATTTAATTGACAGTACAGAAAATAAGTACGGGGGACCAGTGCGGGACTGGATTTAATTGACAGTACAAAAAATAAGTACGGGGGACCAGTGCGGGACTGGATTTAACGGAAAGTACGGAAAGCAGTAAAAGCATAAGAAGAAATGGTTAGTAGTCCAATCACTCCATAAGAGGAGGCTTCGATCGACGACTACGTTCTTTTATTATCGTCGCGGCGGGGTTAAATTTCGGCGCCGCAACGCGATGTCGTTTCGCTTTTGCGTTGCTTTCCCGAGCTTAGTCGTTTCTTTAGATTGGTACGCATAATTTTGATAAGCATTTAAAATATGCGTCGAGGGGCGCCGATTTATTTTGAGGAATTTCGCCCTTTTCCGGGTGTCTATTTATGCTTGTAAAAGCATTTAAGGGATCAAAACAAGAGGTCACACCTCCCAACTTTGATAGTATTTGCAAAATACCTATACTTAGAGCCCCTAATTTTTGGGGAATTTTAGAAACTCATTTGGGCATTTTATTTCCTAAAATAAACTTTATAATGGGTTTTAAAAATAGTAAAACTCTTCCCAAAAATCCCAAAAAATTACAGGAGATGCCCCTAAGAGTGGGGCACAATTTTCAATAAGGAAATTTCTTTTGAAGAGGCCCCATTTTCCCTTAGAAAAATGGGGAAGGAAACAGAGGGGTGGGGTGCGGTTAGAGGCAGGGAAGAGGCGCAGGGGTTTTGCACCCTGCGCCCTCCCGCGGCCCCCACAGCGGATCTGCAGCAGATCCGCTGCGGGGGGTGCACAAATGGAGGCGGGAGGCGGGAAACGAGGTAATGGGGGCCGCTCGATCTCCTGGGGGAGATCGTGCGGCCCCCGCTCGCGCTCGGGCGGCAGCCGCTGCCGCCGCCGGGCAGCGGCCGGCTGGGGCCGGCGCCGCCCCCGGTCGGTGCGCCGGGGGCCGGCGACCACTCCGGTGGTGGTCCGGCGGGCTGGCGCCGCCGGCCACCGCCGGGGTTAGTGCCGAGAGCGGCACGGGGGCGGTGGCGGCCTGCATGCAGTGTGCACGCTAGCCGCCGCCGCCTCTGCCAGGGGGGTGCGGGGAGTGCCCCCGGTCGGTGCGGTGGGGGCCGGCGACTCCTCCGGGGGTGGTCCGGCGGCCTGGCGCCGCCGGCCACCGCCGGGGGGAGGAGATACAAAGGGCGGGAGGCGGGGGGCGTGGCCTGCATGGGCCATGCAGGCCCGCTGCGCCGCCGTCCTCCCGTCGAGGGCCACTGGTGCCGCCCCCGGTCGGAGCGTCGGGGGTCGGCGCCTACTCCGGCGGTGGCCCGGCAGCCTGGAGCCGCCGGCCGCCGCCGGCCGCCGCCGGGGGAGGGCGTCTTCCTCCTACAGGAAGTGCGGGGAGGAGGGGGAGGCCACGGGCGCCGCCGGCTGTGCCCGCCGGCGGCCCGGCCGCCTGCCCTGTGCCGGCGCCGAGGTCCTCGAGGGGGACCCCCCTCCCCCCCAGCGCCACCGCCGGCGCTGGGGGAGAGAGCTTCCTCGGCCGCCTCCTCCCCGAACCTTGCAAGGCTCGGGGCGGCGGCCGGCGACGCTCCGGCGACAGGGGGAGGGGGGGGTCTTCCTCCGGGAGGTGGGAAGGAGGAGGGGAGGTGGTTCTACCTGGGGAGGGGCTCGGGTGGATGGGCGGCCGGCCATGAGGGAGGAGGTGGTGGCGGCGGCCTTGGGGTTGGCTTGCTCCGGCAAGGAGGAGGAGGAGGGGGTGGCTGGGGGCTGCCGGCAGAGGGGAGCTGAGAGAGAGAGAGAGGTGGTGTGGGGGGGGGGGGAATGGAGAGGGCTGCCCCTCCTTTTATAGGAAGGAGGGGAGATCTCCCCCCCCCCCCCCCCCCTCTCCCTCCCTTCCACGTGTATGAAGGGAGGGTGAGTGGGGGGAGATATTTTCTCCCCCCCCCCCCCCTTCCTTTCTCTCTCTTGCCCCTTGCCCTAATAGGGGCAGCCTCCCCCCTCCCCCCCCCCCCCCCCCTTGGGGGGGTTTTCTCTCTCCCCCCCCCCTTTTCTTTAGCAATTTCGAGTTCGGGGGGGGGGGGGGGGGGGTTGACTAAGTCAACTTAGGGTGGGGTCCTCCTTGGCTCCCGGGGCACGATAAGAGTTGTCAGGGCTGATGCCGGGCTCGTGTGCTTTATATCTCGTGCGTTGTACTGAGGCGATCTGCATAGGACTAAAATGACATACTCTCCATACGACCTCGTATCGAGACGCAATGAGTTCCGTTGTGCTTGTATTGGTCATACGATCCTAACGGAACTGACAGAAGTTAATTCGGGGTTCGTACGGTCACTATTCATAATAATGAGGTAGTGGCGCGCTACGATACCCGAAATGGTCGTTTTCTCCAAACGACCTCGGATCAAAGTGCAACGAATTCCGTTGCGCTCGTATTGTCCATATGAGTTCAACGGAACTGACGGAAGTCAATTCGGTGTCCGTACGGTCACTATTCATAATAATGAGGTAGTGGCGCGCTACGATACCCGAAATGGTCGTTTTCTCCAAACGACCTTGGATCGAAGTGCAACGAATTCCGTTGCGCTCGTATTGTCCATACGAGTTCAACGGAACTGACGGAAGTCAATTTGGGGTCCGTACGGTCACTATTCATAATAATGAGGTAGTGGCGCGCTACGATACCCGAAATGGTCGTTTTCTCCAAACGACCTCGGATCGAAGTGCAACGAATTCCATTGCGCTCGTATTGTCCATACGAGTTCAACGGAACTGACGGAAGTCAATTCGGGGTTCGTACGGTCACTATTCATAATAATGAGGTAGTGGCGCGCTACGATACCCGAAATGGTCGTTTTCTCCAAACGACCTCAGATCGAAGTGCAACGAATTCCGTTGCGCTCGTATTGTCCATACGAGTTCAACGGAACTGACGGAAGTCAATTCGGGGTTCGTACGGTCACTATTCATAATAATGAGGTAGTGGCGCGCTACGATACCCGAAATGGTCGTTTTCTCCAAACGACCTCGGATCGAAGTGCAACGAATTCCGTTGCGCTCGTATTGTCCATACGAGTTCAACGGAACTGACGGAAGTCAATTTGGTGTCCGTACGGTCACTATTCATAATAATGAGGTAGTGGCGCGCTACGATACCCGAAATGGTCGTTTTCTCCAAACGACCTCGGATCGAAGTGCAACGAATTCCGTTGCGCTCGTATTGTCCATACGAGTTCAACGAAACTGACGGAAGTCAATTCGGGGTTCGTACGGTCACTATTCATAATAATGAGGTAGTGGCGCGCTACGATACCCGAAATGGTCGTTTTCTACTGCTCGGGCCTACTTTTATTAGGCTCACTAGGGTCTAGTGGCCCAATAAAAGTCGGGATGTTACAATCTAATAAAAATAAAGAGATTTTCGTCCCCGAAAATTGGCTAAAGTAGGGGTTTAAAGGACGACATACCTGGGGAAACAGTACCGGGTATCTCTCCCGGACGAGGGCTTCTGGTTCCCAGGTGAACTCTTCGCGTCCTCCGTTTGACCATAAGATCTTGACCATTGTGACGATTTTGTTCCGCAGCTCTTTGATCTTGGAGTCCACTATCTTCACAGGTTCGAGTCGGACAGATCGGTCGGATTGTACTGATGTTGGTGGTGTGGGAAGGTGCTGCTCGGGTTGGCGAAGTACGCGTCTCAGCGAAGAGACGTGAAACACGTCGTGGAGGTTTCCTAGTTCAGCTGGCAGGGCTAATCTATAGGCCACCGGGCCAACTCTTTCGATGACTGGATACGGGCCTAGATAGCGGGGGTCCAGCTTTTTCTGCCTCTTGATTCGTGATATCCCATGCATAGGCTTAATCTTCAAGAAAACCATATCTCCCACTTGGAATTCCACTTGTCGATGACGTGCGTCGTAATACTTGGCCTGCCGGCTCTGCGCTTCCAGCATGCGTTCCCGGATTAATCTTATCGCGGCGGTGGTATCGTCGATGTAGGTGACTCCCAAGGCTTCGGGGTCCTCATCCTGTGCCCAAGATAGCGGGGTTCGACAGCGTCTTCCGTAGAGGGATTCGTAAGGTGCCATCTTGATGCTTGCCTGGAAGCTGTTGTTATATGAAAACTCTACCAGAGGTAGTAACTGCTCCCATGGCTCGTTGTGTTCCACTATGCATAATCGGAGAAGATCTTCCATCGTCCGATTCGTTCTTTCCGTCTGCCCATCGGTCTGGGGGTGGAAGGCGGTGCTAAAAGCTAATCTGGTTCCTAGATAAGCTTGCACTCTTCTCCATTCCTTCGATGTAAAGCGCCCGTCGCGGTCCGAGACGATTGATTTGGGTATTCCATGAAATCGGACTACCTGCTCGATAAATAGTCGGGCTAGAATGTCGACACCGTCGCCTTGCCGGTTCGGGATGAATCGGGCTACCTTGGTGAGGCGGTCCACTACTACCCATATGGAGTCGTTACCTGCACGGGATCGGGGTAAGCCATGGACAAAATCCATGGAAATATCCTCGAACTTCCATTCCGGGATGGGCAGGGGTTGTAGTAGGCCTCCTGGGCTTCGACATTCTGCCTTGACCATTTGACAGGTCTGGCAGCGCGCAACATAGTTGGTGACATCCTTCTTCATTCCTGGCCAATACAAGGTCCTTCGCAGGTCCATATACATTTTTACTACTCCCGGGTGTATCGAGTACCTGGTCTGGTGCGCTTCGTGGAGGATTTCTTCCCGAATTCCTTCTGTTGCGGGGATGAATATGCGGTGTCTGAACTGCAGGATGCCATCGTACAAGTTGTAATCCTCCTGCGCACCATGTTGCAGGGCTTGAATGATTGGGGCTGCTTCTACGTCAATCTTCTGAGCTTCTCTTATCCTATTCCGGATGTCGCACTGTATTTCCATCCAGTAGAGCTGGGCCTGGTATTCCATCGGATTTCTGCGGGCGATGAGGATAATATCCATTTCCGCCAATGATTTGACTAACTCCTCTGGCACCATTTCTAACCAACTCCCGGTCCTCGGAGGCTGCCGACTCAAGGCGTCTGCAACCTTATTAGCCTTGCCGGGGTGGTACTGGAGGGCGAAGTCATAATCACAGAGAAATTTTAACCACCGGCGTTGCCGGAGGTTCAGCTCTTTCTGGGTGAAGACGTATTTGAGGCTTTTATGATCGGAGAAGATTTCGCATCGTACCCCGTAGAGGTAGTGTCTCCAGACTTTTAATGCGAAAACTACCGCCCCCAGCTCCAGATCGTGGGTGGCGTAGTTTAGTTCGTGCGGCTTGAGCTGACGTGAGGCGTAGGCAATCACCTTGCCATGTTGCATAAGCACGGCCCCCAATCCTTTTAGAGAGGCATCGGCATAGATTTGGAAACCCTCGGTACCGGAGGGGAGGGTTAGGATTGGGGCCGATATCAGCCGGTTCTTCAGTTCGACGAATGCCGCCTCGCATTCGGGAGACCATTGGAATGTCACATCCTTCTTGGTGAGAGAGGTAAGGGGTAACGTGATTTTGGAGAAACCTTCGACGAACTTACGGTAGTAGCCGGCGAGGCCAAGGAAACTTCGGATGTCTGCTGCTGTCTTTAGTGGCGGCCAATCTCGTACCGCTTGCACCTTGGCTTGATCCACCGCTACTCCGTTCTTGTTGACGGTGTGTCCCAGAAAACCGACTTCTTCCATCCAGAACTCGCATTTGCTAAACTTGGCGAAGAGCGAGTGCTCTCTTAGCTTAAGTAGTACCATTTGGAGGTGCCTGGAGTGATCGGTTTTGTTCTTTGAGTAGATGAGAATATCATCTATGAAGACTATTACGAAATGGTCCAGGAAGGGTTTGAATACCGTATTCATCAAAGCCATGAAGGCGGACGGGGCATTGGTTAACCCAAATGGCATTACCATGAACTCGTATAGTCCGTAGCGAGAGCTGAAGGCGGTCTTGGGAATGTCCTCTTCTCGCACTCTAAGTTGATAGTAGCCGGACCTTAAGTCCATCTTGGAAAAGACGGACGCGCCTTGCAGTTGATCGAATAGTTCATCTATCCGGGGTAGGGGATAGGTATTCCGGACAGTGAGTTTATTCAAACCTCTGTAGTCGATGCAGAGACGCAGCGATCCATCCTTCTTTTTTACAAACAGTACTGGGGCTCCCCAGGGGGAGGTTGTTGAAACCGAAATCTTGAGGACAAGACTTGGTCTCTGTGGAGTTCGGGGTCCCTAAGAAGGGGTGGTCTCACACCTACTTCCCTCGAGCCAACTCTCTAGGCAAGAGCACTTAGATTTGGAAACGGACCAAGGGCTTAGTGGGGAGGTCCCGCCACATACCCGAAAGTCCCCTTGGAACTTCCCCTCCCAAGCCACTACTAAGCTTGGGCACCACTGGAGCCTCTCCTCACCCTCTCTAGAGAGACTTGCTGAGGAGGGAGAGTGCGGAGAGAGCTAGCTAAGAATGAGATCCTCCCAAATGGTGCCCCCTTGGTCCTATTTATAGGTTTTTCGGATCTGGACTGCGAATAGCCAAAACTGGACTGCAAATAGCCAAATCTCGCTGTTCTGAAGCGCTAAACGCAGACCATTGGACTGTGAATAGCCAAAACTGGACTGCAAATAGCCAAATCCCGCTGTTCTGGGATACTAAACGCAGACCAAACCCCCCCCCCCCCCCCCCCCCCCTCCTTTGGAACTGGGCGAGAGGGGTTACCTCGCGGAGCTCGGCGAGCCTCCTTGCTGGGTTGGGGCGAGACCAAGGGTCTTCCCCCTTACCAGGGTCGGGGGCGAGAGAGGGGGTCGGCCCCCCTCCTCCACTCGCCCCTGGCTGGGTGCGGGCGAGAGGGGGGGCACCCGCCCCTCCCCTCTCGCCCCTAGCTGGGCGAGGGCGAGAGGGGGGGCACCCGCCCCTCCCCTCTCGCCCCTAGCTGGGTGCGGCGAGAGGGGGGGCACCCGCCCCTCCCCTCTCGCCCCTAGCTGGGCGAGGGCGAGAGGGGGGGCACCCGCCCCTCCCCTCTCGCCCCTAGCTGGGTGCGGCGAGAGGGGGGGCACCCGCCCCTCCCCTCTCGCCCCTAGCTGGGCGAGGGCGAGAGGGGGGCACCCGCCCCTCCCCTCTCGCCCCTAGCTGGGCGAGGGCGAGAGGGGGGCACCCGCCCCTCCCCTCTCGCCCCTAGCTGGGCGAGGGAGAGAGGGGGGGCACCCGCCCCTCCCCTCTCGCCCCTAGCTGGGTGCGGCGAGAGGGGGGGCACCCGCCCCTCCCCTCTCGCCCCTAGCTGGGCGAGGGCGAGAGGGGGGCACCCGCCCCTCCCCTCTCGCCCCTAGCTGGGCGAGGGAGAGAGGGGGGCACCCGCCCCTCCCCTCTCGCCCCTAGCTGGGCGAGGGCGAGAGAGGGGGGCACCCGCCCCTCCCCTCTCGCCCCTAGCTGGGCGAGGGCGAGAGAGGGGGGCACCCGCCCCTCCTCCTCTCTCCCCCTCACTTACCTCTTACTCCAGCTGGGTGAGCAGGAGGTTTTTGCCTCTACCGCTCTCCCTCCTTTCTCCCTGTCTTGAATCATACTACAGACGCGGCCCCGATGCACTCCTGGGTCGTGGCAACCTACTCGATGGATATGGGGGTTGTACACAATCCCCGCTCTTTGCGAGGTTGGCACAACCTTGGAAAGAAAAGTCCAAGCCCAAATATCCATCGAGGGGGGCAGAACCTCGCCCCCGAGGCATGTTTGACTCATCCAGCTAGTGAGAGCCTGGAGTGAGGAGGACATCTCGGCGTTGAACTTACCCATCCGAGGATCATTCGACCCACCCAGCTAGTGAGAGCCTGGAATGAGGAGGACATCTCGATGGCAAGCTCTTTCTTCCGAGGATCATTCGACCCACCCAGCTAGTGAGAGCCTGGAGTGAGGAGGACATCTCGGCGTTGAACTTACCCATCTGAGGATCATTCGACCCACCCAACTAGTGAGAGCCTGGAATGAGGAGGACATCTCGATGGCAAGCTCTTCCTTCCGAGGATCATTCGACCCACCCAGCTAGTGAGAGTCTGGAGTGAGGAGGACATCTCGGCGTTGAACTTACCCATCCGAGGATCATTCGACCCACCCAGCTAGTGAGAGCCTGGAATGAGGAGGACATCTCGATGGCAAGCTCTTTCTTCCGAGGATCATTCGACCCACCCAGCTAGTGAGAGCCTGGAGTGAGGAGGACATCTCGGCGTTGAACTCACCCATCCGAGGATCATTCGACCCACCCAGCTAGTGAGAGCCTGGAGTGAGGAGGACATCTCGATGGCGAGCCCTTCCTTCCGAGGATCATTCGACCCACCCAGCTAGTGAGAGCCTGGAGTGAGGAGGACATCTCGGCGTTGAACTCACCCATCCGAGGATCATTCGACCCACCCAGCTAGTGAGAGCCTGGAGTGAGGAGGACATCTCGATGGCGAGCCCTTCCTTCCGAGGATCATTCGACCCACCCAGCTAGTGAGAGCCTGGAGTGAGGAGGACATCTCGGCGTTGAACTTACCCATCCGAGGATCATTCGACCCACCCAGCTAGTGAGAGCCTGGAATGAGGAGGACATCTCGATGGCAAGCTTTTCCTTCCGAGGATCATTCGACCCACCCAGCTAGTGAGAGCCTGGAGTGAGGAGGACATCTCGGCGTTGAACTTACTAATCATATAAGCAAAATAACTTCATCCATCTAATGGGGGGATTTCCCTTGTCAAAAACCTCCTGGCCCAACCAGTGAGGGGTAGAGCTTGTTACAAAGGAAAACCACAAAAAACAAAAAACAAAAACAAACACATCATGCCCCCCCATGGTACTCGCCTCTCCGGCTGCTCGCGCGAGATGATCATTCCTCTGCTTCTCCTGCCACTCCCATCTGGCTCATGCTCTCCATGATCTTCTCCATCTCCTCCGCCCCCGCTTGCCAAGAGATGCTGTTGACGGCTGTGACGTAGCAGTGCCTCGCCATCCTGGGGTCTCCGCGGATCCTGACTTGGATTCCTCCAGCGTTGAGCTTGAGGCATTGGTGGAAGGATGATGGTACGCATCGGAAGGCGCTGATGAGGGGTCTTCCGAAGATGGCATTGTAACTGCTAGGAGCGTCAACTATGACGAACCGACAGTTCCTTGAGCCTCCCCCCATCGTCACTTGGAGTCCAACTCCACCCTCCACCTCTTTCCTTTCTCCGGAGAATCCGAACAAGGGCCCATCTGAGGCCAGCACCCTCCTTGGCTCCACCTTCAACTCGTCAAATGCCTTCTTGAAAATGACGTTGACAGAGCTCCCGTTGTCAACGAGGATCCGAGAGACAGTGTAACCTTCGATGGCTGTCTGAATGACTAGCGCATCACAGAATGGATCCTCGTTATCTGGCATGTCCTTGCTTGAGAAAGTGATTTTCTCCTCGGGAGGTGGGCCCTGTGACGTTGAAGCGACGCTGCGTCGATATACGGCGTGGAGGCTTGCCTTACGGGTGGCCTCGATCCCTACCCCCCCCCCCCCCCCGGTGGATCACCGCGACCCGTCCTTTGGCTCCTATGTCAGTTCAGTCCTCGCAGATGTCGTCGTCCACTACTGCTCCAGGTGGAACTTCTTCAATCCGCACCGGCGGCTGCTGTTGTGCCTGACCTCTCGCCTCTCTCACCTCCAAGAATTCCGGGCAGGTAGTTGTTGCATGCCCCTCTGCTTGGTGGTAGTCGCAGTACGGCACCACCCTTCCCCCCCTTCTCCTACGGGCTGGGATGTCTCTTGCTTCCACTCCTCCTCCTGTTCGAATCGCCATAGCTTGAGCTGGTGGGGGTAGGAGCTGCCTAGGGGCCTGCCTCCAAGGAGGAGGGTTGGGCCTCCCTTGGCCTCCGTAGAAGTTTCCCCCTCCTTGGGCGGGACCCCTCCCTTGCTCCTAACCCCCCTGGGGTCCCTGGTACCCTTGACCCCTCTGCTCTTCCCTCCTCCTTCCTTCCTGCTGCCTGAGGCCACCTTGCTCTCTTGGCTCGACCTCCACCAGCTTTGCCAACTTCTTTGCCAGCCCCGGGTTCGCCGCCTCAGTGGCTATCTCCTTTGCAGCTTTTTCCATCAGGTCCTCAAAGGACAGGGGAGGCTTCCTAGTTAGGCGCATTTTGAAGAGGCTCTCTCGTAGCCCCACGGTGAAAGCCATCTGGAGGGCATACCCTGGCACCTCCTGGATGTTCTGGATCTCCTCCTGGAATCTGTCCATGTACTGGGCCAACGTCTCCTCGTGCCTCTGCTTGACCAGGAAAATGGACTCAGCATTCTTCTTCCTCTTCTTGGATGTGGAGAAGCGTAGCTGGAAGCTTCGGCTCAAGTCATCAAAGCTGTAAATGGAGCCAACCGGGAGCTGGTGGAACCAGTCCCTAGCTTTGTCTCTCAGGGTGGTGGCGAAGAGACGACACTTGAACGCGTCCGTCATGGGCCTGATGGAGACGGTATCCTCGAACCACTGTAGGTGCTGGACGGGATCATCCTTCCCGGTATAGAAAGTCATGTTGGGCTCCTTGAAGCCTTCCGGGATGGGAGCCGAGATGATCAGCTCGCTAAAGGGTGACCCCCCACTCGCCGGATTCGCGAGCTCCGCTCGCGCGACTCCTGCTCCGAGCGAGACCCCACTCGCCGGGCTGGGAAAAAGCACTCGCCCGGCGAGGTCTCGCTCGCCACTCTCAGCCACTGGCTCCTTGCCTGGCCGACCCCCTGGGGCAACCTCTCCTGACCCCCCCTGGGCGAGCACTCCTTGCGACCCAGAAGGCGGTGTCTGGGGGGAGGGAGCCGAGCAGTCACCTCCCCTGGAGATGCCTTGGAGTAGCTCCATGATTCCCTTGATGGCCGTCATGAACTCTCCCCTTCCTACCACCTCACTTGGGATGTGAGACCCCTCATCGTCTCCTCCTCCGAGGTCTCCTGTCATGAGATTTGGCTCAAGGACTTCTGTGCTGACCACTCTCCACGCTCACCGCACCAAAATGTTGAAACCGAAATCTTGAGGACAAGACTTGGTCTCTGTGGAGTTCGGGGTCCCTAAGAAGGGGTGGTCTCACACCTACTTCCCTCGAGCCAACTCTCTAGGCAAGAGCACTTAGATTTGGAAACGGACCAAGGGCTTAGTGGGGAGGTCCCGCCACATACCCGGAAGTCCCCTTGGAACTTCCCCTCCCAAGCCACTACTAAGCTTGGGCACCACTGGAGCCTCTCCTCACCCTCTCTAGAGAGACTTGCTGAGGAGGGAGAGTGCGGAGAGAGCTAGCTAAGAATGAGATCCTCCCAAATGGTGCCCCCTTGGTCCTATTTATAGGTTTTTCAGATCTGGACTGCGAATAGCCAAAACTGGACTGCAAATAGCCAAATCCCGCTGTTCTGAAGCGCTAAACGAAGACCATTGGACTGCGAATAGCCAAAACTGGACTGCAAATAGCCAAATCTCGTTGTTCTGGGATACTAAACGCAGACCAAACCCCCCCCCCCCCTCCTTTGGAACTGGGCGAGAGGGGTTACCTCGCGGAGCTCGGCGAGCCTCCTTGCTGGGTTGGGGCGAGACCAAGGGTCTTCCCCCTTACCAGGGTCGGGGGCGAGAGAGGGGGTCGGCCCCCCTCCTCCACTCGCCCCTGGCTGGGTGCGGGCGAGAGGGGGGGCACCCGCCCCTCCCCTCTCGCCCCTAGCTGGGCGAGGGCGAGAGGGGGGCATCCGCCCCTCCTCTCTCGCCCCTAGCTAGGTGCGGCGAGAGGGGGGGAACCCGCCCCTCCCCTCTCACCCCTAGCTGGGCGAGGGCGAGAGGGGGGGCACCCGCCCCTCCCCTCTCGCCCCTAGCTGGGTGCGGCGAGAGGGGGGGCACCCGCCCCTCCCCTCTCGCCCCTAGCTGGGCGAGGGCGAGAGGGGGGCACCCGCCCCTCCCCTCTCGCCCCTAGCTGGGCGAGGGCGAGAGGGGGGGCACCCGCCCCTCCCCTCTCGCCCCTAGCTGGGCGAGGGCGAGAGGGGGGGCACCCGCCCCTCCCCTTTCGCCCCTAGCTGGGTGCGGCGAGAGGGGGGGCACCCGCCCCTCCCCTCTCGCCCCTAGCTGGGCGAGGGCGAGAGGGGGGCACCCGCCCCTCCCCTCTCGCCCCTAGCTGGGCGAGGGCGAGAGGGGGGCACCCGCCCCTCCCCTCTCGCCCCTAGCTGGGCGAGGGCGAGAGAGGGGGGCACCCGCCCCTCCCCTCTCGCCCCTAGCTGGGCGAGGGCGAGAGAGGGGGGCACCCGCCCCTCCTCCTCTCTCCCCCTCACTTACCTCTTACTCCAGCTGGGTGAGCAGGAGGTTTTTGCCTCTACCGCTCTCCCTCCTTTCTCCCTGTCTTGAATCATACTACAGACGCGGCCCCGATGCACTCCTGGGTCGTGGCAACCTACTCGATGGATATGGGGGTTGTACAGAGGTACTAGGACGTACGAATCCTGCGTCGACTAACTCTTGTAGCTGAATCTTGAGCTCGGCCAGTTCCCTCGGGGCCATCCGGTACGGTGCTCGGGACACTGGTCGGGCTCCTTGAGTAAGTTCGATTTGGAAGTCCACTTCCCGTTGCGGGGGCAACCCGGGGAGTGACTCTGGGAAGATATCTGGGAAGTCCCTGATCACAGGTACTTTAGAGAGTACTTGCGTCGTGTTCTCCATCTCAAAGTAGATTAGGTATATCTCGTCCTTCCGTCGAACTGCCTTGACGGTTTGTGCAGATGTTAAGATAATGCGGGTGACGGAGGGTATACCTGCTAGCGTGATAAATTGCCCATTCGAATTCTGGAGGCGGATTTATCGAGTCGAACAATTGATTTGGGCGCTGTGCTCGGCCAACCAATCCATCCCCAGAATGATGTCGAACCCGGTTATTGCTAAGATGGTGGCGTTGACTTCGAACTCTATGCCTCCTAGCATTGCCTGGAAGGAACACTTTTCGGTAGAAGTCATATCTGATCCATCCGGGAGTCGTATTCGGATTGACATCCCGGATGATCGTACCGTGTTCTCCTTGTCAGCGATGAAGTTTTGTGCAACGAAAGAATGTGTGGCGCCGGTATCGAACAGTGTTTTAGCGGGACGACCTTCTACCAAAAGTAAACCTGATAACATATATGTATATATATCATAATCATATGCTTTTCACACATATACAGGAGTAGGGATGACATATACAAAAGTCTCAATATATAAAGCTATAACATCTCCTAGGATATCGTACTATCGGAAGTAGATACCTATCACTACGTCAGGAGCAGGACCGTGCTGAAGATCCAACGCGTATGCCTCGAGCGGTGCTGCTCTGCCCTGCCTAGCCGGCTCCCTCCTGCCTGCGGGACGTCCTCTGCGTCCACCTCATCCTCTCTCCTCCGCTCTCTGTACTGCTCCTAAACCGGGTCCCCCGGTAGCCTGTGGGCAGAAGGCTCGTATATGCCCAGGCTGCTGGCATAGGTAGCAGTTCCCTGCGAAGGGAACATCTCGTCGTGCGGCTGGGACGACCTGAGGTGCTGGGGCTGGGGGTGCTGGTCGGGGCTGGGGTGCCTGTCTATATGGCTGGTGACGCTGACGCTGTCTCCCGTCTCGGCCCTGCCTGCGAGGACCTACCCTTCTCTCTCGGCCCTGTGTCTGGGGAACACCTACGTGTCCCCTCCGCTGCTGGGCTACCATCCGCTGGTCCATCTCTAGAGCGGTGGCATGTGAGGCGATCGTGTGGAAGGATGCCTGGGAAATCATGATCAGGGCCTGACGGAGGTCGTCTCGTAATCCCCGGTAAAATCTGGCCGCCCTATCCATATCCGTACCTGCTAAGGTCCCGGCGAAGCGGGCCAGGTGGATAAACTCTCTCTGGTAGTCTGGAACCGTCCTATCTCCCTGCCTGATCTGTAGGAACCGCTCCTGGAGTGCCATCCGGTCTGCATCCGAAATGAAATGCTCTAAGAAGGCCTCAGAGAACTCCCCCCAGAGAATGGTGCTGAGGGGTCGCCCTCTAAAAGTGGAGCGGCTAGCTGCCCTCCACCAGTCCCGGGCATAGCCCTCCAACATGGTCACCACTAGGGACACTGCGGCTACTACTGGGCACATCATCCCTACAAGAAGCTCCTCTACCCTCTCCACCCACTCCTCGGCCTGGATGGCTGACTCTGTACCCCGAAAGGTGGGGGGCCTTAGCCCTCGGAATGTCGTCAGCAGATCGGTGGGTACGATGGTCTGCTGGGGTGGCCGTAAGGTGCCTGTCTGGAAGGCGGCCAACAGGGCTACCAGGGTCTACCCGAGCTCTGTCTCTCCGAACGGAACTGTGGCTGGAGCGGTCTGAGCTGGTGGTGGAGTGGTAGGGTGGTACTGGTCTCGAGAGGAGGACCTTCCGTTACTTGACTCTGGTATCTGGAGAAGTAACAAACGGGTGTCAGAACTTGCAAAAATAAGGGAATTTTGCAGGACTGAAAGAGAAGGAAGCGGAAAGCGTGTGGGTGTACTATCGTGCAGTATCGAGTCCTTAACCTTAAACCTAAAGGGTCTACCAGGCTTCCGCTGCGTGGTTCGTCCCGAACCAAGAAACGGAACCGGGGAAGGGAGGATCGAAAGACTGCCTCATGTGGTCGGATCGTGGTAGCTCTGATCCATTTGTAAGACCCCCCCTCCCCAGACTGAACCGGGTTCCGGGAGGGGGGATCTTACTGCCCAAAGAGGACCACCCCGCGCTTTCCGGGTGGCGACGTCTCACCCACTCAAGCACTGAGCGGTCTCTTTGTCAGGCACAAGAATCATTACATCACATCAGATCGCACAGCGGAAGCAGATAATAGAAAGGAAACAAGCACACTGCTTATATTATACATTTAAATATGGCCGGAGCCTATCGTTTTACAAAATATTGCCCGAAGGCTACATAGTCCAAAACAACAAGGATCCCTAGACTAGTCTTTATTCTCTCGCACTCACGTCTCTGAAGATAGGAGGAGAGGCTGGGGTGTCCGATCGGGCCATCTCTAAGGCACGTATCTCATCCTGCGGGGTGGGGGCTTCGCGCTGTCCCGTTTCCTGTGATTGGTTATAAGAAGTAACCGTTAGTCACAGAGCTAAGTAGAACAATACCTCCCCTCCCTGGATCCTTATCCGAGGGGGGGGGGGGGGGGGGGGGGGGGACGGCTACAGGACAGAAATGAAATAGCCGAAGCAAGGTAGAGGGTTAGTAGCAGGTGAATATGTATATATAGACGCATATATATAAATATAGGGCTGCTTGCCCTAAGGCCCGTATTTGCGTCGTATAGAAACCACACAACACTATAACGCGCAGACACACACCCAGGTATTCAAACCCGTACGCACACAAAAGACCCTATGTCGACACAGTTTAGACCGCTTTCGTTCAAGCAGGGGAGCTAACCCCGCGGGCCTCACCGATGTGGCCGTCGGTGACAGTGGCCAGTCTTGCCACTTCTGAATGTAGTCGTACCGTATCATTCAGGCCCTTGATGTACCAACTGGATGTGAGCGGCATCCGGCGAGCCAATTTGTAGGCCGACCAGCGAAGGCAAAACTGCATGTTCGGAGGGTGATAACCCGCTGCGCACATCTCCCTGTCGCCATGAGTCGTCAACCCACCCGCACCGGTACGAACGGTCTGCGAGCGTGACCAACCCGCCACTTCCAATCAATCTTCACCCGTTTTACATAAAACAAACCCTTAGGCCACGTGGCAATTCTACTCGACCGGTCGCACGACCTTGGACCGGGAGGCTTAGCGGTATGAGGGCTCCTTGCTTGGGGCTAACCTGGGAGGAGAGACTCAACTCCGGGTTTTCCCCAACTAAGGCCTCGCCGAAGGGAGGACAAGCACCGCATTCGTTGCCACGGCAGCTCTGCACTAACAAGTAAATTAGGCCGAAGCAGGGGCCATAACACTAAACAGAAATGTAGGCCGAAAGCAGAGGCCATAATGATAAGCAGAAAGTAGGCCGAAAGCAAAGGCCATAATGATAAGCAGAAAGTAGGCCGAAAGCAAAGGCCATGTAATAAACAGAAAAGTAGGCCGAAAGCAGAGGCCATAATGATAGGACCAGTGCAAGACTGGATTTAATTGAAAGTACAGAAAGTAAGTGCGGGGGACCAGTGCGAGACTGGATTTAATTGACAGTACAGGAAATAAGTGCGGGGGACCAGTGCGAGACTGGATTTAATTGACAGTACAGAAAATAAGTACGGGGGACCAGTGCGGGACTGGATTTAATTGACAGTACAGAAAATAAGTACGGGGGACCAGTGCGGGACTGAATTTAATTGACAGTACAGAAAATAAGTACGGGGGACCAGTGCGGGACTGGATTTAACGGAAAGTACGGAAAGCAGTAAAAGCATAAGAAGAAATGGTTAGTAGTCCAATCACTCCATAAGAGGAGGCTTCGATCGACGACTACGTTCTTTTATTATCGTCGCGGCGGGGTTAAATTTCGGCGCCGCACCGCGATGTCGTTCCGCTTTTTGCGTTGTTTTCCCGAGCTTAGTCGATTCTTTAGATTGGTACGCATAATTTTGATAAGCATTTAAAATATGCGTCGAGGGGCGCCGATTTATTTTGAGGAATTTCGCCCTTTTCCGGGCGTCTATTTATGCTTGTAAAAGCATTTAAGGGATCAAAACAAGAGGTCACACCTCCCAACTTTGATAGTATTTGCAAAATACCTATACTTAGAGCCCTTAATTTTTGGGGAATTTTAGAAACTCATTTGGGCATTTTATTTCCTAAAATAAACTTTATAATGGGTTTTAAAAATAGTAAAAACCTTCCCAAAAATCCCAAAAAATTACAGGAGATGCCCCTAAGAGTGGGGCACAATTTTCATTAAGGAAATTTCTTTTGAAGAGGCCCCATTTTCCCTTAGAAAAATGGGGAAGGAAAAAGAGGGGTGGGGTGCGGTTAGAGGCAGGGAAGAGGCGCAGGGGTTTTGCACCTTGCGCCCTCCCGCGGCCCCCACAGCGGATCTGCAGCAGATCCGCTGCGGGGGGCGCACAAATGGAGGCGGGAGGCGGGAAACGAGGTAATGGGGGCCGCTCGATCTCCTGGGGGAGATCGTGCGGCCCCCGCTCGCGCTCGGGCGGCAGCCGCTAGCGCCGCCGGGCAGCGGCCGGCTGGGGCCGGCGCCGCCCCCGGTCGGTGCGCCGGGGGCCGGCGACCACTCCGGTGGTGGTCCGGCGGGCTGGCGCCGCCGGCCACCGCCGGGGTTAGTGCCGAGAGCGGCACGGGGGCGGTGGCGGCCTGCATGCAGTGTGCACGCTAGCCGCCGCCGCCTCTGCCAGGGGGGGTGCGGGGAGTGCCCCCGGTCGGCCCGGCCGCCTCCCCTGTGCCGGCGCCGAGGTCCTCGAGGGGGACCCCCTCCCCCCCAGCGCCACCGCCGGCGCTGGGGGAGAGAGCTTCCTCGGCCGCCTCCTCCCCGAACATTGCAAGGCTCGGGGCGGCGGCCAGCGGCGCTCCGGCGACAGGGGGAGGGGGGGTCTTCCTCCGGGAGGTGGGAAGGAGGAGGGGAGGTGGTTCTACCTGGGGAGGGGCTCGGGTGGAGGGGCGGCCGGCCATGAGGGAGGAGGTGGTGGCGGCGGCCTTGGGGTTGGCTTGCTCCGGCAAGGAGGAGGAGGAGGAGGAGGGGGTGGCTGGGGGCTGCCGGCAGAGGGGAGCTGAGAGAGAGAGAGGTGGTGTGGGGGGGGAATGGAGAGGGCTGCCCCTCCTTTTATAGGAAGGAGGGGAGATCTCCCCCCCCCCCCCCCCCCCCCCCCCTCTCCCTCCCTTCCACGTGTATGAAGGGAGGGTGAGTGGGGGGAGATATTTTCTCCCCACCCCTTCCTTTCTCTCTCTTGCCCCTTGCCCTAATAGGGGCAGCCTCCCCCCCCCCCCCCCCCCCCCCTTTTCTTTAGCAATTTCGAGTTCGGGGGGGGGGGGGGGGGGGGGGGGGGGGGGTGACTAAGTCAACTTAGGGTGGGGTCATCCTTGGCTCCCGGGGCACGATAAGAGTTGTCGGGGCCGATGCCGGGCTCGTGTGCTTTATATCTCGTGCGTTGTACTGAGGCGATCTGCATAGGACTAAAATGGCATACTCTCCATACGACCTCGTATCGAGACGCAACGAGTTCCGTTGTGCTTGTATTGGTCATACGATCCTAACGGAACTGATAGAAGTCAATTCGGGGTTCGTACGGTCACTATTCATAATAATGAGGTAGTGGCGCGCTACGATACCCGAAATGGTCGTTTTCTCCAAACGACCTCGGATCAAAGTGCAACGAATTCCGTTGCGCTCGTATTGTCCATATGAGTTCAACGGAACTGACGGAAGTCAATTCGGGGTTCGTACGGTCACTATTCATAATAATGAGGTAGTGGCGCGCTACGATACCCGAAATGGTCGTTTTCTCCAAACGACCTCGGATCGAAGTGCAACGAATTTCGTTGCGCTCGTATTGTCCATACGAGTTCAACGAAACTGACGGAAGTCAATTCGGGGTTCGTACGGTCACTATTCATAATAATGAGGTCGTGGCGCGCTACGATACCCGAAATGGTCGTTTTCTCCAAACGACCTCGGATTGAAGTGCAACGAATTCCGTTGCGCTCGTATTGTCCATACGAGTTCAACGGAACTGACGGAAGTCAATTCGGGGTTCGTACGGTCACTATTCATAATAATGAGGTAGTGGCGCGCTACGATACCCGAAATGGTCGTTTTCTACTGCTCGGGCCTACTTTTATTGGGCTCACTAGGGTCTAGTGGCCCAATAAAAGTCGGGATGTTTTACTAAACCTCCACTTTCAATTGGTATCAGAGGGTGTTGATTCTTTACAGGCTAACACCTGAATCACAAAGATCACCTAGTTCTTATTTGTGTTAAAAATAGTTTTCTAAAATGGCACAAGTAACCTTTCTGTTTTCAGATCCACCCATATTTAATTTTGATAATTTTTCTTTATGGCAAGTTAGAATTAAACTATATATGAATGTCATAGATGAAGACATTTACAAATCTATTTTGACAGGACCTCCTCTCATATCATCAAAGAGAGTTACATATGCATTACCTAGTTCCACGGGTCTCAAGTCCCCTTCGAGAACAATGAAAGGGCCTGTTTATGTTGGCGCTGATATATCTTCTTCAAAGAAAACTACCAAAATAAAACGTGGCAACAGAGAAACTGATGTCACTGCCCGTGTTTGCAAAATGAAGCCAAATAAATTCAAAGCTTGTGCTGATGATGGGCAGACTGATAAACATAAAGGACCTTCCCCATCTACAGGACCTTCCCTATCTACAGAACCTTCCCCATCTTCAGATTACTCAACAGATGCAGATATAAAAGCTATGCAGATCTTAACTCAATCAGTGTCAAAAGACATTCTTCAAAGAGTTGAAGACTGCACTTCTGCAAGAGGAATCTAGAACTCCCTCTCTAGGATGGTAAATGAACCCTCTTCTTCCATTACTTTAACTAAATGTATTTATGATGCAGAACCATCAATAAATCTGAGTGAAGAAGAAAAGGAAATAGAGCACAGAGCTAGAGCTTTCTGCATGATGGCCATAAATGGATCATACCAAAATCCAGATGCAGAAGCAGAGTTAGGAAAGGTAAATGAGTTAAAATCAAATCATAACTCTACCTCTAAAGCTGTTTTTAAAATAACACTCACAGATTCAATAACAATAGACAGAGAAATTAAAAGGAAGTTAACAAACATAAATTATCTAACCTCTGAAAATAATAAAACTGAAGAAAAATAAAAAACACAAAATATATCAATTAAGGATAAATTGCTTAATAATTGTCAAGATAACTTTAAAATAATATCAAATATATATTTTAATGACTACAAAAGAAAACTTTCAATAAGTATTAAAAAATCAAATTTTAAAGTCCTTAAAACATATATTTCCCAAAGAACTTTCAAATGGTATCAAAAAGTTTTTCACCATTAAACTCCATTCCTAACTAAAATAGCAAACATAAAATTGGAATGTTTCTTTCGTTTGAATGCTTAAAAACAATGTCAGATAACTTCAATATTCTTACAGACCTTCTCCAAATCATGTTGAGCATTCTACTGTAGCTGCATTGATTAGAAATAATCAGAAGCACTGAGTGTGAGTCTCTTCTGATAAGGGGATTCTTTAAGAAGGAATGTATCAGACAAAGTTTTTTTTCATTCCTTAAAATCCATTAAAGGTTGCTGCAATTGAAAATTTTAATCAAAATCTAGGAAAGTAGAGTTGCTCAAATAATTTTAAAAGGATCGGAGAAACCAAGTGAGAGAGAAAAGGAGAATCTAAAAATTAAAACTGCTAGCATCCCAAACCAAATAGAGGAGATTACCAGACCACAAGATTTAATCTCTCTGATTACATAGGTTGCTGCAATTGAAAATTTTAATTCAAGAAATAAGCTGTTGCACTTGAACACTTTAATTATAATCAATCAAAAGCCGTTTGGACTAAAAGAAAATTTCCAGACTACTAGGTTTTTTACTTGAATCTTGATCCCAACTCAAATAGGGGAAGATTGTTGGAACCTTAGCTTTTGATTTGAGTTAGGATCCATCCCTTTTGTTAATAATTCATCTAATAACTTAGATCAATTAAGAAATCTAAGAAAACATAAATTAAATATGATGTGATCGAATCGGAGAATATACATAAGAAAATAATATAAGCTATCTGCGTTCGACGAATGTCGAACGGCGCTCGACAAATTCAACATAGACGGTGCTCGACAAATTCCAGTCAGCCAGTACTCGACAAATGGCGAACAGCGTTCGACGAATTCAGTCAGAATAATCTCAGTGGCCAGGCATTCTCTGAACGGCGCTCGACAAACTCAATCCAGCCATCTCAGCGGTCTACGAATTCCAAGATAGAGACAATCGCTCAGTACATCAGACGGCGAGCTCAGCCCGGCAAATGTCAAGCTGAGATCGACGAATTTCTCTCTGAATCATTTTAATATCTTATATCATTATCTTTCTTTTGTTTTGACTATTCCTCTTAGCCGTTGCAAATCAATTAATATTTTAGCCGTTGCAGAATAGCTTTAATGAAAAGAAACGGCAGGTCATCTTCTCGAGGAGCCAAAGTATTGATAGAGACCTTAGCACTTTCCTTCTTCCCGAGAGAAGAATTCAAATTAAAAGAAAAGGCTCTCAGATTATAAAGAGACAGAGAACGGAGAAAGAAGTAGAACAGGAGACACAACAAAAATAGCACACTTTGTTTTGCTAACTTCTTCCCGCAGATTACAAACATCCTGAGACACAAATCACAACTACTTGCTCAGGATTATCACTGCACCAGAAGAAAGAAGTGTTTGAAAGGAGAGACCTCCAGAACTGTCATCAATCCATATCAGACAGGGGGAGCTCTTCAAACATCAGATCCATTCAACACCACATCTGGATCTTCAAGAGTCTTCTTATACAGAGAAGAACATTACAATTTTTGTTTTTCATTTTACTTCCTTACCCCATCCTGTACAGGGTTATAACTCCCTTCAAAAGTTAATCCCGGTGACAAGGCACCTTAGCAAAAACCTGCATCTTGGTTAGAGCACCTTATCAACAGCTCACTTGGTGTGTGGACACCTTATCAAACACCCCTTGGTGTGAGGGCACCTTATCAACAACCTCCTAGTGGATTCCTACCAGTGGGTAGAAGAGTAGATGTACCCAGTTGAGGGGAACTACTATACATCTTGTGTCATCTGGATTGCTTGATTCTTGCTTGTCTCTATCTTATTTCCTGTGATGTATTCAATTCTATGCACTTCTAGTGTTTGTGTTTATTTCTCAGCAAAATCACTTATACATAGATAAATAGATATATCACTTACTTTGAAATTAAAAATTAAGCAAGATCTTTTAATTAGATAAATAGGAACTAAACCTCCACTTTCAGAGAGCCGTTGCTCCTCTTCATTGTCAAGTCTCCAGTCTACGTCTCCCTCCTCGGCGGCTATGACCCGGGGGGGATATGACCTCGAATTCTACTAGGAGCACGGCTTCCGACCCATGGGAGAGTTTGAACGGCGTTTCCCCCGTTGTCGTATTGGGCGTTGTTCTCAAGGCCCATAAGACCGAGGGAAGTTGCTCCACTCAGTTCCCCTTCAGGTTTTCCACCTTCTTCTTCAACAAGTTGACTATGACTTTGTTCGCGGCTTCTACCTGTCCATTGCTTCGAGGGTGATGAACAGAGGCAAAACGGAGGTCGATGCCCACTTGACCGCAGAAGTTGATGAGTTCATCGCTAGCGAACTGCGGCCCATTGTCTGTCACTATGGTGAGGGGGAGCCCGTGCCTGCAAATTATTTCCCCTCAGATGAAATTCTTTATCACCTGCGAGGTCGTCTTTGCCAAGGCCTTAACCTCCACCCATTTGGAGAAATAGTCAATCATGACTAACAGGAATCTCCTCTGACCGCTAGCCTGAGGGAACGAGCCGACCAAGTCCATCCCCTAGATGGCGAAGGGCCAAGGCGCAGTGATCGTTCTGAGCCTTTGTGCGGGTTGAAGTTGGAGTGCCGCGAAGAGCTGGCACTTCTGACACCTCTTTGCAAATTACGTTGCATCCTTCTGAAGGGTCGGCCAGAAGTACCCCTGCCTCAGCACCCTCTTTTCTAGGGTCTGACTCCCTGAATGGCTCCCGCATTCCCCGGAGTGGATTTCCTCCAAAACCCTTGGAACTTCATCCTCCGTCACGCACCTTGCTAGGAGCCCGGCCAAGGTCTTTCTATACAAACTTCCTTCCTGCATCATGTAGTATGTTGACTTGTATCTGAACTGCCTCTTATCCAGGTCCCCCTCCGGGAACTTGCCTGAGGTCAGGAAGGTGAGGATCGGGTCTATCCACGAGGCCCTTTGATCGATCTCCATCAGCTCGCCCTCCTCGATGGATGGGCGGAAAAGCTCGGTCACCGTCCCTCCTGCGCGAGGGCCGTGCTTTGCTAGCTGGTCCGCCCGGGCATTCTCCTCTCTTGGAATGTGTTGGATGGAGAAAGTGTGGAACCATCCAACGAGGTCCCTTACTTTCGCCAGATACCTCTGGAGGGTTGGTTCCTTCGCCTCGAACTCCCCTCGAACCTGGGAGGCCACCACCATTGAATCTGTGAAAACCTTCACGTCCCGGATCTCCAGCTCTCTTGCCAGACGAATCCCTGCCACCACTGCCTCATACTCGGCCTGATTGTTGGTCACAGGGAACCGAATGTGGATCGCTTGCTCGATCCTGGTCCCATGTGGGCTGACCAGGATCACTCCTCCGCCGAGGGAATTTCTTCTTGATGCCCCATCTGCGAACAGGTCCCATGCTATTAACCCGGTGGGTTCTTGCCCTTCCACCTCCTTGTCGTACTCCGCCAGGAAGTCTGCTACCGCCTGCGCCTTCATCGACAACCGAGGGACGAAGGTGACGTCAAACTCGCTGAGCTCGACCGACCACTTTGCCAACCTGCCCGAATGCTCCACTCCCTCCATAACGTTGCGAAGGGGATGGTCGGTCACCAACCTGATTGAATGAGCCTGGAAATAGGGACGGAGTTTTCGGGCTTAGATGATCAAAGCAAACGCCAGCTTCTCCAGGGCAGGGTATTTGAGCTCTGCCTTCTTCAGGACTCGGCTAACGTAGTAAATCGGCAACTGCTTCTTCCCCTCCTCCCGGACCAGGACCGAACTCACCGCCTCGACCCCTACCCCTAGGTAGAGAAAAAGGTCTTCCCCTTCTCTCGACCCTTGGAGCAAGGGGGCTCGCGTCAGTTGTTCCTTCAACTCTTGAAACGCCTTCTCGCACTCTGGCGTCCATTCGAACTTTTGACCTTGACGCAGGGCTTTGAAGAAAGGGGAGCACTTTTCTCCCGCTCTGGAGAGGAACCGGCTCAACCCTGCTAACTTCCCAGTCAGCCTCTGAATTTCCTTCGCGCTCCTCGGCGACTTCAACTCCAAGATGGCTTTGACCTTGTCTGGATTGGGTTCGACCCCCTCCGGGGTGAGTAGGTGACCCAGGAACTTTCCACGGCTCGCTCCGAAAATGCATTTAGAAGGGTTAAGCCTCATCTTGAACCTACGAAGGGTAGCGAAGGTTTCCACTAGACCCTGCAGGTGGGACTCCACGTTCTTGCTTTTAACCATCAAGTCATCCACATAGACCTCTAAGTTGCGCCCCTTCTGTTCCTTGAAGACTCAGTCCATCATCCTTTGGTAGGTTGCTCCTGCATTCCTCAATCCGAATGGCATCATCTTGTAACAGTAGCGCCCATCGTCCGTGATGAACGAGACGTCCTTGACATTGGGCGGATGCATTCGGATTTGATGATAGCCGGAGAATGCATCTAAGAAGCTCATCACCGGGAAGCCGACAGCTGAGTCCACCAACGCATCGATCCGGGGCAACGGGTAGCAGTCTTTTGGACATGCTTTGTTCAACAAAGTGAAGTCCACGCACATCCTCCACCTCCCGTCCCCCTTCTTCACCATTACCACGTTAGAAACCCATCTCGGGTATTGGATTTCCTCCACGAAGCCTGCCTCTAGTAGTTTCCCCACCTCCTCTCTGATCGGCCCGGCGAGGGTGGGCGACACGTTCCTCTTTTTCTGGCGAATGGGGCGGACGTTTGGGTCGAGGTTGAGGCGATGACATGCCACATTCGCATCCACACCTGGCATCTCCGCAGAGCTCCACGCGAAGATGTCTACATTTTGTTGGACACATCTTCGGATCTTCTCTTGATCCTGCCCGCTCAGCCTCCCGCTAATTCGTATCTTCTCTGGCCTTCCACTACCGCCAATGACCTCCCTCTCGCTCACTTCCTCTGCCACCTCCAACTTGGTCAGATCACCCAACACCTGATCTGCCTCTTCTGCTTTCTCCTCCCCTGTCAACGACCGCAACTTGCTGGGAGGAGGCGAGTTCCCCGGCTCTTTGCTTCCTGCCATGGGACTTGGCTCAGAGCTTTCCGAACTAGCCGCTTCCACGCTCACTGCACCAGAACGTTGAAACCAGTAACCCGATTTCAGCGTTCCAAAGGGGGATGCGGCTAACTCTTACTTGACCTAAGCTAAGACCCTTGACCGGTCACTAGGAACTGAGAGAACCTTGCCCTTGATGATCACTGGAGTCTAGAGACAGACCCCTTAAGCTGCAGCGCGGAGGTCCCACCACACACCCGGAAGCTCACCCGGAACTTCCCCTCCTAAGCCAATGCTGAGCCTGGGCACCTTGGAGGGCACTAAGGATCACCTCACCGTCCACCTTCAATGACGAGGGGAGGGGAGGGGTAGTGCTTTCTCACACGCGAGGGAGGGGGTAGATACCAACCCTTCCCAAGGTGCCCATGGGGGTCTATTTATAGACTTCCCGAGAACTAGTCTGCGGATAGCCAAAAATCCACTATCCGCAGCCCGCCAATCGACCTGATTCGACCTAAACCGAGACCACCCTGCCTGCGCGAGTGGGCGCCGACCCACTCGCGAGATTGACCGCGAGTGGAAGATACTCCACTCGCCCCAGGGGACAGGCGAGTGGGGTGGATTCCCCACTCTCCCCAGGGGCGGGCGAGTGGGGGCGGCCCCCCACTCTCCCCTTAGGCGGGCGAGTGGGGCAGCCCCCACTCGCCCCTTAGGCGGGCGAGTGGGGCAGCTCCCCACTCGCCCCTTAGGCGGGCGAGTGGGGCAGCCCCCACTCGCCTCTTAGGCGGGCGAGTGGGGCAGCTCCCCACTCGCCCCTTAGGCGGGCGAGTGGGGCAGCCCCCACTCGCCTCTTAGGCGGGCGAGTGGGGCAGCTCCCCACTCGCCCCTTAGGCGGGCGAGTGGGGAAGCCCCCACTCGCCTCTTAGGCGGGCGAGTGGGGCAGCTCCCCACTCGCCCCTTAGGTGGGCGAGTGGGGCAGCTCCCCACTCGCCCCTTAGGCGGGTGAGTGGGGCAGCTCCCCACTCGCCCCTTAGGCGGGCGAGTGGGGCGGCCCCCCACTCGCCGAGTGAGACTCTTCTCACTCGCTCTGCCTACTTGACCCAATGTTCTTACTTCCCACTCTTTCGGATCTGCCTTTGCCTTAGCTAGCTCCGGCCACCTGTGCACGGTTACTTTCCTCATCCGCTTTGATTCCGCTGAGTCTGGGTTAACCAAATCAGCTCGGCAAATATGAGGGTTGTACACATAGATTTACCACTAGATGTACCCATATATTTACCACTAAAATTATTATCGATTTACCCCTAGATAAACCATTTGAAAAATGTTTTGAAGGTATTATTGTAGGCTATAGTAGCCACAGTAAGGCATATAGGATTTTCAACAAGAAAACTCTGGTTGTAAAAGAATCCATAAATGTTGTATTTGAGAAGACGAGTATGCTTCACAGCAGCTCTTCTGGTGTTTTTGTTGAAGATGCAGGTGCAGGTTTGAAACTGAAAGAACTGCACTTGGAAGAAGTCATTAAAGAAGATGTTGCAGGGACAGTTTCTGTAAATACTCCAATTACACCTGAAGAAGAAGAACCTCAAGAAATAGAAGACATACCATAAGTAAAAGAACTTGGTATTAGAGAAGATGCAAGGAACCTGGTGATCAGACATCAGAGAGATCACCCAGCAAATCAAATCATCGGAGATACCAGAGTCAGAATAAGGACAAGAAGAGGTACAGCTAACGAAGTTTTGCATTTAAGTTTTCTTTCGCAGATTGAGCCAAAGAAATTTTATGAGGCAAAAGAGGATGCCTCATGGATTATTGCAATGCAAGAGGAGCTCAATCAATTCAAAAGATGCAAAGTTTGGAAGCTGGTGCCAAGGCCAAAAGGTCATAATGTTATCAGAACAAAATGGAGTTTTAGAAACAAGCTGGATGAAAACGGTGTGATCATTAAGAACAAGGCCAGACTTGTTGCCCAAGGTTACAGACAAGAAGAAGGGATCGACTTTGATCAAACTTATGCTCCAGTGGCAAGACTCGAAGTGATCAAGTTATTTCTAGTGTATACTGCTCACAAGAGATTTAAGGTCTATCAAATGGGCGTGAAGTCAGTCTTCATTAATGGTAATTAAAAGGAAGAAGTATACGTAGAACAACCTCCAGATTTTGTTGATTCCTCCCTGCCTAATTATGTTTATTTCTTACGAAAAGTTTTATATGGTCTAAAGAAAGCAGCCCGAGGTTGGTATGAGACTCTCTCTAGCTTTCTTCTTGAGAATAAATTCACAAGAGGAAAGATAGATAAGACATTATTTCTTAGGGAAGTAAAAGGCAAGATTTTGCCATTGCAAATCTATGTCGACGATATTATCTTTGGATCTGCAGATGATCACCTTTGCAAAAAGTTCTCTAACTTGATGCAAGGGAAATTTGAAATGAGTAGTATGGGTGAGCTGAAGTATTTCTTAGAACTTCAGATGAAACAATCTGAAGATGGAATTTTTATCTCTCAGACGAAGTTCACCAAAGAGTTAATTAAGAAATTCGGAATGGAGAATGCAACCTCAATGAGGACTCCAATGGGTTCAACTATGACTCTAGACAAGGATGAGAAAGGGAAACCTTTTGATGAAACCAATTATAGAAGCATAATTGGATCTTTGCTCTACCTTACTGCCAGTAGACCGGACATAATATTTTCAACATGTGTTTGTGCTAGATTTCGCGTGAACTCTAAGAAATCTCATTATGCCGCTGCAAAGAGGATTTTGAGATACCTTAAAGGCATACTGAATCTTGGCTTATGGCACCCAAGAAGTAATGACTTTGAGCTAACCGGCTTTTCTGATGTTGATTTTGCAGGTAGCAGGGATGACAGAAAAAGCACCTCCAGGACATGTCAATTCCTTGGAAGGAGGCCTATTTCTTGGAGTAGCAAGAAGCAGAATTGTGTAGCAATTTCAACTGCTGAATCGAAGTATATCTCTGCATGCAGTTGTTGTGCACAAACTTCTATGGATCAGGAATCAGCTAGAAGACTATAACTTGAAGTTGAAGGAGATTCCCATGTTCTGTGACTCATCAAGTGTCATAGTAATTGCTAATAATCCAGTCTCTCACAGCCGGACAAAGCACATAGAGATACGCTATCACTTCATCCGGGAGCATATGGAGAACAAGGACATCAACCTCAGTTATGTCCCGACGGATAAGCAAATTGCAGACATTTTCACGAAGCCGCTAGATGAGGTCAAGTTCAACTATTTCAAGTTGGAACTTGGTTGGAACTTGGTATGTTGAATAAGGATTCTTGAGGAAAAGCTCAAGAAATTAGTCCAAGCACTGAAATTCTAAGGGGCAGAGAAGATTGAGAGGGAGATAAAACAAGTTTTCAAAGTCTACTTCCAAATACGGACTCTGGTGCAGTTGCTGAGGAGGAGAACCCTGATGAACTGTCTAGTTATCACTTCCCTGTCTGAAGCAGTCAGAAAGGGGGAGAGAAGGTTGAAAGGGCGCAAGAAGGTTGAAAAGCAAAAATGTTGAAAAGCTAAGTCTTTAACTCTCTATGTCACTTTATGTGTTTAATATTATAATTATTCTCTGTGCAATTCAACTTAGTACATAGGGTTCTGACTTCTTCAAATATGGGGGAGATTATTGGGAATTGTATCCACAATTACCTTGATTTGAAGAAGTCCCCTTGCACTAAGATGAATTGAGTTTGTATTTGATTTGGTATTTTAGTTATGTGTTTGCATGATATTAATTGCTAAGTACAAACCAATGTCAGGTTTCAATGAGTCATAAACACATGTCTGTGTAATGTAATCCCTCATTATGTAGACCAAGGTGTTGACTCATGTGAAATCTCTCTATTGGGGTGTACTTCATATTCAAACACTATGGAGAAATCAAGATGAAGTAGTTGATGTGTTCAGGACTGGAAGAAAATTCATTCAAGTCAATTCGTCGATCGAGAAGACTCAACGAAGACGAATTCGTCGAGACATCTCGAGTGGACTAGACGAATTCGTCGAGATCACTTGATAGGTCTCATGAAATGTCTTAACTAAATTCGTCGAGTACACTTGAGAAGACTCGACGAATTCGTCGAGACATCTCGAGTGGACTAGACGAATTCTTCGAGATTACTTGATAGGTCCCGTGAAATGTCTTAAGTATTTTTGTCGAGTAATAAAGTGTTCACTCGAGAACACTCGACGAATTCGTCGAGTGGTCTACTGGTTTCTCGTGAACACTCGACGAATTCGTCGAGTGCTCTCGAGAAGGTCTCGAGTGATCTCAGTTATAGTTTCTTCCCATCTCAGCTTTCTGCTAAGTTATTTTCGTCGAGTCTTCATGTAGTTTTCGTCGAGTCACTCAGTGAATTGGTCGAGTAGTTAATGATTTCACGAATTCATTCGACGAATGAAGACAGAGCGCGTTCTTTTCAAATGTGCAGATAAAAATTCCTTTTAGGTCTTCACCATGTACAGTACACGTGGAGGTCCTTCCTTATATTTTGTTTATAGTCGTTTGAGAAGGATCCCTATAAATACTTAAGGGTTATTTTATCTAACCCTAATCGTGCCTATTATTAGAAATCGTGAAACGTCTGTGTCAGCCTTCTTCGTTCTCGCAAAAGACATTTCTGCTGCCGACAACTTTCTTGCACGATCCTTCTCAAAGAAAAGATTCAACAAGATCTCTGATTTCAGATTCTCTCAAGTTCTTTTCAGATCTTGTTGTCTCCTAAGTTTTTAGATCAAATTCTCTTAAGATATGGTTTCTTTCTTCTTCCTCTTTTCAAGATCAAGGTTTTCATTTCAGTCAAGGAAGAAGATCCATTATTTTCAGATCTGAAGAAGTTAAATCTCAAGTAGATTTCAGAAGATTGTCTTTCAATCTATAGAGTTGTAAAAACTCCTTTACAATATTTTTGTAGAAAATTTTTCTTCCGAGTTTTTGTAGATCTTAGTTTAGAGGATCGAGTGTAGAAGAGGTTGTTCTCCGAGTTTTTGTAGGAGAGATTGTTCTCCGAGTTCGTAGGAGTTGCTAAATCCGAGCTGTAAGATTGTTTCAATCTGAGATTAGTGAAGTAGCCTAGTCTAGCCGGGAGTGCTAGATAGGTGATGCGGGAAAGTGGACTTACCCATTCTGGGGAACCACTATAAATCCTTGTGTTTGTGTGTGCTCTTTATTTTTGTGTGATTTTCTTTAAAGTTTTTAATTCTGCATAAAAGCCATAGAATTCACATATTCATCTTCCTCTAGGTGATTTAGGTAGCAACTGGATACTTTCACATATCATTAGAAGGTTAGTTAAGTTCTCATGCTCATGTAGGACAACTTAAGGCGAATTGAGTATTTTTCCGCTGCGTATATTTATACTTTCTTGGTTGTGGACTAGATGATCCACTAAACTGAGGGACGCTGTGTTGGAAACTTCAAATATTGATTATTGTTTCAGACGCAAAGTTTGTCTTTTATAAAGAAAGGTGTAAAGATAAATTTGCATGAGCGTCTGCAGTTGTCTCATGCACGGCGTGGCATCATGACGCGTGTTTTCTCTTACTCTGATGATATATTTATATATTGAGAAAATGTGGGTTGTGACACTCTCTACAAAAGACTCCATAAGAGTCAACTTTGAGTAAAGGACTTAGTCATTGGTGAAGGCAGTGGATTCTCAGAATGGTGGAAGAGATGGTGTGCCAATATTTTGAGGAACCTCGGGGAGAAAAAAAATTTGCCCCCTCCGCAGATTAGATTTATTTTATTGTATTTATTTTTATTAACAAAAATTGCATTGAACTGTATCCCCTCCTCCCCTCTAGAGTAGATTGAGTACAACATATTCAGTATTCCCCACTTTCATCATGATCACAGAGGACGAGGCCTTCTACTTCGATAAGCCCTTAAAGCCCTTAAAGCTGCATCGTCAACCTTCTTATTTTCTAAGTGAGAAATTGGGTATTATATATGGTCTTCATTCTCTAATTAGCTTCAAGTAAAATTTCACACGGGCAGACCCGAGAAATGTCGTGCACCGGCGGAGAGCGTGCACCTTCGGAGGAGTTGTGTGTGGGGAAAGCCTGTGAACCCCAAGAGCAGCAGGTACAAACGGTTTAGGGCTCGTTTGGTTGAGTTGATATGCTCTGGTGCGTCTGGAGGAAAACGTCGGTTCTTCCAGACGCAACGTTTGGCGCTCCGGTTTAATAGAAACGGTGGTTACTTAAAACCGTCGTTTCTATTATATTCGCAGCCCGCCTCCTAAACCCCAGTCCAGACGCGCTACTCCGCTTCTCGTTTCGCCTCTCCCCCGCTTCTCCTCGACGCCCCCATCCCCGCCGGTTATTTGCGCCGCCGGTAGCACGCCGCCGACTCGCCGTGGTGGAATCGATCTTCTTCCTGACATTGGAGTTCGACTGTGGGTGTTGGATCGTGTAGCCGACTCTCCATTGATAGGGCATCGATTCTCCTCCATTGCTAGGGCATCGACTGTGGGTGTTGGATCTTCTTCCCGCCATTGGATTTCTGGGAGGGTGCTGACCTCCTCCACTGATAGGACTGGTATTCACTTCACTCCCTCCTTTTTAGGGCTTGTATTTTTTATTTCCATTTTTTTCATTTGAATTTGTGTATGTGTTCATATGTGTTTGTGTTTGTGTGTAGATGTGTGTGTGTGTGTGTAGATGTGTGTGTGTATGTGTGAGTGTGTACATGTGTGTGTATGTGTTTGTGTGTGCATGTGTGTGTGTGTAGATTTGTATGTGTGTGTGTATGTATATGTGAGTGTGTAGATTTGTGTTTGTATGTGTTTGTGTATGTGTTTGTGTATGTATATGTGTGTGTGTGTATGTGTTTGTATGTGTTCATATGTGTGTGTATATGTGTGTGTTTTGTGTTTGTGTGTGTGTGTGTGGGTATGTTTTTTTTTCTTTTGTAGTGTGTGTATATGGGTATGTATGTGTGTGTATGTGTTTGTATGTGTGAGATGTGTTCATATGTGTTTGTGTATATGTGTGTGTATTTGTGTTTGTGTGTGTGTGTGTGTGTGTGTGGGGGGGGGGGGGGGGGGGGGGGGGGGGGGGGGGTATGTTTTTTTTTTGTAGTGTGTGTATATGTGTATGTGTGTGTATGTGTTTGTATGTGTGAGATGTGTTCATATGTGTTTGTGTATATATGTGTGTGTGTTTGTGTTTGTGTGTGTGTGTGTGTGTGTGTTTGTGTGTGTGTGTATGTGTTTGTGTGTGTTTGTATGTGTGTATGTGTGTGTGTGTATTAGGGTGTGTTGGTGTTATGTGTGTTTGTGTATATGTGTGTTTGTGTATATGTGTTATATGTGTTTGTGTATTTGTATGTGTGTGTGTATGTTTGTGTTTGTGTTATATGTGTGTGTGTATATTTTTTTAATTTAGATGTGTGTGTTGTATGTGTGTGTTGTATGTGTGTTTGTATGTGTATGTGTATGTGTATGTTGTATGTTATATGTGTGTGTGAGTGTGTGTGTGTGTTTATGTTTATGTGTGTCTGTGTGTGTGTGTGTGTGTGTGTGTGTGTGTGTGTGTGTCTGTGTGTGTGTGTGTGTGTGTGTTTATATGTTTATGTTTATATATATATATATATGTATGAGTGTGCGTTTATGTGTGTGTGTGTGTTTATATGTATGAGTGTCTGTGTGTGTGTGTGTGTTTGTATGTGTATGTGTGTGTGTGTGTGTGTGTGTGTGTGTGTGTGTGTGTGTGTGTGTGTGTGTGTGTGTGTGTGTGTGTGTGTGTGTGTGTATGTTTAGGTGTGTGTGTGTGTTGTATGTGTGTATATTTAGGTGTGTGTGTGTGTTGTATGTGTGTATGTGTTTATATGTATGAGCGACTATGGCACTGCATAATTTTATTCGGCGGCACCCGTCGCGGAGGGATATTGATTTCAATGACGTTGAGCAGGGAGGTGGTGATGAGGGGGGAAGCACACAAGGGCATCAAGTCGTTTGTCCTGATACAGCAGGCGGGGTAGATGAGATGATCACGTTGCGTGAAAATATAGCGCAACAGTTGTACACTTCTAGATCTTAGATGGTGAGAAGAATTGTTGGTATTTTTATCTATTATAGTAACTATTATCAAGATTGTGTATTTGATGTGTATCAAAAATTTTTTTTTCAAAAACTCCATTTGACCCAACCAAAATTTATAAAACTTCATTTCAATAAGCACTGAAAACTCCATTTCACCCAAACAGTTTTCTAACAAAACTCCATTTCTTAGAAACAGCTCTTTTTCAAAACTCCATTTCTGATCAGCAGCTTTTCATCAGCAACAGCCCAACCAAACGGACCCTTAGTTGGGCTCCATTTGTGGCTGCGGTGGCGGTCGTGAACTCAATTGTTGAAATTATTCACTTGTTGAAATTACGGCCATGAACGCAGTGGTTAGAAACTGTGGTCATGATAGCAGCTACGTTGTTTGGAGAAACTGTGTTTTCAGAGATATCATGAACGTGAAAGCAGCTTATCTGTTTGGCGGCATAAAACTATGGTGCAGTTCAAAAAATCTCCAAACTATCTAAACAAAATTCAGCTAATACCGCAATCAAACCATTTAAGGCCACCTGAAATCTCATGAATTTAATATAGGATGACATTAACATGGATGGCGGAGATATAGCTTTAATGAGAAACCAAGATATTTTAAAAATTAACATGGAATTAATAAGAGGAAAAAGAAATTTAAGGAAGGATAAGTTACCAGAAACCTTAGCTTTTAGGTTCATCTATGAATTTAGCCCCAACAACAAATCTACCATAGTTGATTCTCTTGGAGAGGGCCTACAGTAACCTTGTTTCGGAATCACTAATGCAGAAAGAGGGGGTGAGTGGCCTTGGTTCAGAAAAAACGGGGGAGGTTGTGGCAGTGGGCTTGTTTAGTCGGATGGCTAATGGAGAAAGAGGGGGGACGGGGTTCTAGTTGACGATGGGGGCAGAATAATGGCATCTCCAGCTCGGCGATGGAAGCCGAAAAACATCAGCTTCAGCTTGTCGATGTAGGAAGTATGGGCGGAAGAAGAAGAATGGCGAGCTTCTGCTCGGCAGGATCGGTTGGACGCGCAGCTAGGGAATTGTCGTCAAGATGGAAGGAGGGTTAAGGCAAGTTCCGGGAGGAGAAACCTGAAGGAGAGCGGAAGAGAAATTGCGGAAATAAAGGTGCAGGAAAGCCTCCACCTTGATGTGGTCGCATATAACAAAAAAACAGAGAAATAAAGTGACTTAATTCCGATTTTACACTAGTCCAGTTGAATGCATGACAATGTAAAAGGAGGTATATGTAAAGAAGTGTGTTTTAAAAGTGCAAAGTAGCTGATTTTATGGATAAGAAATAAAGAGAATGAAAAAACGAGAAGCTGAACTGAACACAAGCCCTAAAGACACCACCACTCTTTTTCTTCAATTATTATTCCATGAAGATGTTTTATCACACACTCTATATTCCCTCCACATCTTAGCTGATTTTATTCATCGTTTAAAGCCACGTACATTTTTTTATCTCCTAGCAAATCTCTCTCTAGTATTAATTATAACCACTACATACAGACGGATAAACAGAGAGACAAACAAACAATCCAACAAAATAATAATACCGAAAAAATGATTCTGGTCCGGGTCCATCCATAATGCTGAAATTACCTTGGATTCAGCCTATACTGGAAGGACAAGCCAGCAGGCCGGATGGATGGCCTGGGTGTTAAAGAAAATGTCTGCGAGCGCTGGAGCATGTCAACCATCGATGGCGTCTGGTACGAATGAACGAGGCTGGTGCTATCGGTGGATCCACCTCGGGCGGTCGCCCTCTGCCACGAATGGGAGCTCAGCCCAGAGAGCACGTAAGCCCTGCCAGATTCTTCGTACCTCTGCCTGCTTTCCATCCTCTCCTGCATCTCCTTCATCTCAGCATCCAGCGAAACGCACAGGGGATCGCCGGATCGCCCTGCCAGTGATTCCGAAAGTATTACTCGGCGAGCCTCGAGAACCGACACCGCTTCAGAGAGAGCGCCTTGCTCGGCAGCAGCCCTTGCTTCGGCCATGGCCTCGGCCGCCCAGACACGATTCTTCTCGCGGTCTACTTCGACCGACACGGACCTTTCTGATATAGACACCGGCCTCTGCACTCTCACGTCTTCGCCGATCAAATCAACGGTCTCCTTAGACAAGGGGTCTTTGTAGGAGCAACCAACCTTCAGCAGAACAATTTCGTCTTCGGTGGCAGGCGGAACATCAACGGAAACAAGGAAATCCCTTTCTTCATCAGCGTACAGATCCCCGACACTGATTGAACCCTTCATTGGATCTACCACCTGGCTGGCATAACTGCCGGAATTTATTGTAGCAAGACGCACGCCAGGGTACAAGCATTCAAATTCAACCACTAATTCTTGAGCTGCAACACTGAGGAGCCCGCCGATGCACTGTGCAAAGGAATCCTGGATTGCGCGCTCGGACTCGATGAAAGAGAATGTCCCACACGAAGTCTCAGAGATAGAATGCATGGTGACAGAATCATGGTCTGCCCCGAAACCAAATGCGTGTATGGGAAGATGATAGCCGGCGGAGTTGCCGCGGATGGAGGACGGCACGAGAGACCGATAGTCCGGCAATCTCGAGGAGGCCAGATAGGTGTCTTGCCCGTCCGAGAGGAGTATGATGCTGCAAACAGGATTCGTCTCCCTCCGCTCTTGGATCACCATGGCAGCTTTTCTTAATCCCTCGGCGATATTCGTTCCTCCGCCTGACATCAAAGAATGAACAGACTGCAGTGCGTGCCGTTTGCCTGCCTCGGTCATCCGGCGGAGAGGGAAGAGACGGCGTGCTGTTGAGGAGAAGGCAACCACTGAAAGCCGGTCACAGGGGCCGAGATTGTGAATGACGAATCCCATTGCTTGCTTCAGAAGTGCAAGCTTTGTGCCAGCCATGCTGCCGCTGATATCGAGCACTGTCACCAGGTCAGCAGATGCGCGAGGAGAAGGCTGCTGCAACTGTTCCGGGCTTGGATTGGTCTGTTGGTGTGCAGCAGAGGAGGCCTTTAGGTGAATCAATATGGAGAAGTTCTCCTCAAGAGCCATCTTAGAGATGGCAGAATATTCAGGGTACGCCTTTATATCAACCGTCCTCGAAGATCTATTGTATCTGGAATGTATGTCAGCTTCGGCCAGAAATAAAAGAGGCTCATCATCATCATAAGCATTTGGCTCCGAGAAGATAGAAAGGGAGGCTCCATGATGTCGCCTGTTGGATAAATCTGTGAGGTGAAGCCTTCTTAAAAGAGTTATTGTGCCATCATCATGCGGCCAACCGACGGGGTTTACTCTGGCTCCACCATGGAGGTCAGATGGTGAAGGATCCAGGAAAGGTACCTCTTTCCATCTAGCCCTGCAGATGGGACACACACGGTTTCCGTGCCTAACATTCGAAGAAATACAGCTGAAGTGAAACGCGTGCGAACATTCTGCAGTGAAAAGGGCACCACGGCCTGCTTTCATATTGCCCAAACATATGGCACATGTTTTCTGCATCATCATAGACAAAGGAAATTTAGGATACAAACATTGTGAACTCATTATTTGAGGATGCATGGAATCAATCCCAGATGGTTTATGCCGGTTAAAATTAGTGTACCTACTTAGCCAGGACGCCTCCATTCCTCTACTGCAGCCTGTATATCTTTTCTTTTCCCAAATAAGACTACATTTTCGCTAAAATTTTAAATAAGGCTGCATAACAAGTCTAAAACAAGACTTTTTTTACTGTTTCCATAACCGCCTAATATTGACTTTTTTCTTCAAATAAGTGTATATTTCAATTCATCTATTGCAGCCTATTGAAGTACAAAAAAGTTCTTCATTTCTGCTCTGGGGCCACGATTCATGCTAGGCGGCAGCATTTGCTATTTTTTTTTTATCTTCCTTGATTTTATATATTTCATACTGTGGTAACACATGATGTGATTTTTATCCAAGTAGTACCCTAAGTTTCAAACATAATTTTGCAACAAAAGATGTATTTTATTTTGTGATATTTGTTGAACCTAGTGCTCTATCTTTGTTCACTGGCGTTAAGCAATTCCATTGATGGATGAATCGTGATATTGAGTTGCTCTCGGTAGTTGGCACTTCATCTTATTGAATAGTGATCAGAGGGCAAATGCAAATTTGGAATAAAGGAATTGATTCAATAATTGAAAAATGTTGATTGCCTGACGGGTGTTATATTTTTGTTCATTTTTTTTATGTGATGCTTATAAATATTACTGATGTTTCAAAATTAATGTTGGGACCTAGTTAATGGCATATGACAACACCAATGATGTGCAAGACTCAAAAATATTGCTGATGTTGCATTTTTATTTTTTATTTTACTATTTTATTTTTATTTTTCCTATGCTCATGGTGCTTTATGTTTGCTCATTTTGCTATGTTTAATGTTTTTTTCATTATAGGATGAATACATGTGAAGGTTCAGCAAAGCACTTACTGCTTCATTGATTTTAGGAAAAAAAATATTTTGTAGCAAATCTTTGTTAGTACTCACAATTTTGAAATAGACCAGGGTAAGACTTTTTTGATGTTTTTATAACATATGAAAGTAGTTGAGATTATTAATTTGCTATTTTATATTAGTCTATTTTTATGTACGTGGGTTTAGTCCCACATCGTGAGTCAGGTTGTATGTGTCAATATATTTCCTATATATTATGCCCTATATGGATGAATACTAATCAATCAAGTATTTTTCCCTCCTCCGTTCTATTTGGTATCAGAGCGAGGTTAAAAAACCTAATCTCGTCTCCTAAAAAATCCCGTGCGTGCGCATCCCGTCTTCCGCGCTTCTTCCCGATCGCTCGACTAGATTCGTCGCCGTTGCTTCCTCCTGTGCGTGCGTGCGCATCGACTCGATCTAAGCTGCTCCTCGTGCATGTCCAACCGATGCGGCTGTCCGGCGGAGACGACGCCGCCGCCGGTCGCTGAGGGGAGCGATGTCGCCGCTCTCCTGTAATGTCACCGCCCCTATCGTTCCCAGTTAATTCCTGCTGCAGTTGCTTCTCCCGCTGCAGCCGCTCTCCAGTTCCTCCTTCTCCGACGCTCGCTGTCGCCGCTCTCCAGTTCCTCCTTCTCCGACGTTCGCTGCCGCCGCTCTCCAGTTCCTCCAGCTGCCGCCGCATGCCCTAAGTGAGGTTGTTCTCCTTCTCCGACGCTCCCTTCCGCTGTGTCGTCGGTGTATGATGCTCCCTTCCGCTGCTGTCCGTCAATTCCTGCTGCATGTCGCCGCTTCTTGCTCTTTTTTCTGATGTTCCCTGACCGCAGGAGTTCCTTGATGAGGATTTGTCTGATTTGAGATCATTGTCTCTCTGATGGGTGATCCATCTAACCCCTCCGCTGCTTCCCCAGCCGGTGTTCTCTCTGGTACCTCTGTCGATACTCCTTGGCGTCATGGCCAGTCTGGCTCCGGTGTTCTCTCTGGTACCTCTGCCGATACTCCTCGAAATCATGGCCAGTCTGGCTCGTTGAAGATTACCATTGTTGCCTTGGATGGCACAAACTATCTGGAATGGTCCATGGCAGCACAACATGCTATTTGCAATCACCGGCTATACGGACATATTGATGGTACCACTATTGAGCCACCACGTACCGATCCCTCATGGAGAAAATGGGATGCGGACAATTCCTTGGTTGTCTCGTGATTACTTCATTCGATGTCCCCTCAGGTGTATCGCAGTTATATGGTGTTGGACTCCGCATATGATATTTGGACCCGGGCTCGTGATACCTACTCTCAGGCCGACAGCTCGATGCAAGTGTATGAGCTCACTCGCTGTGTTCTGGAGCTAAAGCAGGGTACTATGGTTGTTTCTGCCTACTATTCTGAGTTTGAGTGTCTATCTCAGGAGCTGGATTTCTTCAACGTCTTTACTGCTGCTTGTACTGTTGATGCACAGGCCCTTCAGAAAGAGAAAGATCGATTTCGGGTTCACGTCTTCCTTATGGGCCTCAACATGAAGTTTGACGTTGTTCGCTTGCATGTCCTTCATCGCGAGCCTCTTCCCTCTCTTCGGGAGGCCTTCAGCATGCTCCTCAGTGATGAGAATCGTCGTCACACTCTTGGTTCCGCTACTGATCACTCTGCGCTAGCTAGGATTTCTCGTGGTTCCCCTCCTATTTGCAGCCATTGTGGGAAGAAAGGTCATACCAAAGACTCTTGCTTTCGTCTCGACCCGCACCTTGCCCCTGCTGGTCGGGGTTCTAGTGTCTGTGGTAGAGGTGGGTACCGTGGTGGTGGCCGTCAATCTGGAGATCGCACTCAAAATTCTGCGCACTCTACTGAGGTTGTGGAGGACATCTCTGGCGTCCTGTCGGCTGTCGAGTTAGAGGCTTTCCGCCGTATGTTGCGCTCCCAGACCGACTCTACTACTGCTGGATCTCATGTTGTTGTTGCTACTTCAGGTCTGTCCAGTGCTCATGTTGTGTCTTCTTCACCTTTCGAGTGGATTATCGACTCGGGTGCGACAGATCACATGACTGGTTTTGCCTCAGGTTTTACCTCCTATACCCCTCTTTCTGGTCGTGATAAGGTTATTGTTCTTAATGGCTCTCTCTGCCATTGTTGGTAAATGGATTGTTGTTTGTTCTCCCGATCTATCATTGTCGTCGGTTTTGCATGTCTCGTCATTTCCTCGCAATCTGCTTTCCATTAGTCACTTGACTACCTCGTTAACCTGCTATGTAACATTTTTTTCGGATCCTTGTGTGTTTCAGGATCTGGATACGAGGCGGACGCTTGGCAGTGGTAGGAACGTTGGCGGACTATACTTGCTGAACCAGACTTCTCCCAGTGCTCTTTCATCCACCAGATCTCCGACTCTTCATGACATCTGGCGCTGGCATCAATGCCTTGGTCACCCTTCTGCTTTATATCTTACTAAAGTGTTCCCTATTTTTCGTCATTTAATTCACTCGTTCTCTTGTGATGCGTGTGAACAATCTAAACATGTTCGTCAGAATATTAGTCATCTGTCTGTTCCTAGTTTATTTTCCTTTGATGTTATTCACTCTGATGTATGGGGTCCTTCCCCGGTAGTATCTTTATCTGGTTATAAATGATTTGTTACGTTTATCGATTGTCACTCTCGCACTACGTGGATGTATCTCCTTAAAAAGAAAAGTGGCGTACTTTCTTCTTTTCGGTCCTTTCATAAAATGGTGACCCAACAGTTTGGCGGTACAATTCGTGTGTTTCGTAGTGATAATGGTGGAGAATATGATGACCGTGGTGCGTTTGGCACCTATCTTGGCGATAATGGCATTATACATCAAACTACATGTGTCCACACTTCCACTCAAAATGGGGTCGCCAAACGGAAAAACAGGCACTTGCTGGAGGTGGCTCGGTGTTTACTCCTTGCTATGCACCTTCCCAAATCCTACTGGGGTGATGCCGTTCTCACGGCTGCTCATCTCATCAACCGTCTTCCGTCTCGCACCCTCTCCTATGATACGCCACTCTCCTGTCTTGCCAAGAACCACATCGTCCATACCTCTCATTTTCCCCTCGTATCATTGGCTCTGTCTGTTTTGTCCACGTTCATACCCCGCATCGGGATAACCTGGATGCGCGTTCCCTCCGATCTATTTTCGTTGGGTACTCTCCTACTACCAAAGGATATCGGTGTTATCACTCTCCGACTCGTCGCTACTATTGTACTGTTGATGTTACATTTCGTGAAGGGGAGTCGTACTTCGGTCCTCGTGAGGGGGGGACGAGTAGTAACGGTGACGAGACCATCGCCTCTCCTCTTCCGATTGTTGCCACCCCTCATATTTCTCCTTCTCATAGTCCGTCTACTGCTCCAGTTCCTTCCATCTCCGCTCCTCCTACATTATACACATACTCCCGTCGTCCCATGACTATTGAGCAAATGCAGACTGTGGATGTTCCGCCAGTACCAGTCGCTCCTCCTACATTATACACATACTCCCGTCGTCCCATGACTATTGAGCAAATGCAGACTGTGGATGTTCCGCCAGTACCAGTGACTGTTTCTGCTCCAGATTCAGAGGATGACCTCCACGTTCCTCTTGCTCATCTTTTTGGTAAAAAGGGTGGTACCAAACACCCCATTGCGAACTACATTTGTTATACTCACCTCTCTCAGACCCATAATGTCTTTATCTCAACCATTTTATCTATTATGATTCCTAATACATGACAGGAGGCTGTTCAGATACCTGAGTGGAAACAGGCAAGGAGGAGGAACTGTGTGCCTTGGAAAAAAATGAAACATGGCGGCTTGCTAGTCTTCCTCCTAGAAAGCGAACGGCTGGGTCCCGGTGGATCTTCACGATTAAACAGAATCAAGATGAGGTGGTGGAGCGGTACAAAGCTCGCTTAGTGGCTCAAGGGTATACCCAGGCTCAAGGCATTGACTACCAAAAGACTTTTGCCCCTGTTGCTAAGATGAACTCAATTCGTGTGCTTCTCTCTTGTGTTGTCAGTCGTCGATGTCGAGAATGCATTCTTACATGGTGATCTGGAAGAAGAGGTCTACATGAATATTCCCCCAGGCTTCGTTACCGAAGGATCCAATGGGAAGGTCTGTCGTCTGCAGAAATCCATGTATGGCCTGAAATAGTCTCCAAGAGCGTGGTTTGGACGTTTTAACAAGACCATGCTTCAATTGGGCTACACTCAAGGACATGTTGATCATACTCTCTTTATCAAGAGGAGAGGAGTGCAGGTTTCTATTCTTATTGTATATGTGGATGGCATCATCATTACTGGTGATGACCTGGAGGAGATTATTCACTTGAAGAAACAACTGAGTGAGGAATTTGAAGTCAAGGATCTGGGGAGGCTGAAATACTTCTTGGGAATTGAAGTAATGAGGTCTCAAAGAGGGATCTTCATCTCTCAGAGGAAGTATACCCTTGATCTTCTGGATGAGACTGGGATGTTAGGGTGTGATCCCGTGGATACTCCAATTGAAACTAATCACAAGATTGATGTAGATATTAGTGGAGAGAAAGTTGATGCTTCAAAATACCAACGTTTGGTTCGCAGGCTCATATATTTATCTCATACTCGCCCTGATATTACATACGTTGTAGGGGTCCTAAGCAGATTTATGCACTCTCCCTCTGTTCGCCATCAGCAGCCTGCAGTCAGAGTATTGTGATACCTCAAGAAGACACCTGGACGAAGGATTCTGTTCAATGCTAACCAAGCATTGGAGATTGAGGTGTTTATTGATGCTGATTGGGCCGGTAGTCAAGATGATAGAAAGTCTATCACTGGATATTGCTCGTTTGTAGGAGGGAACCTGGTTTCATGGAAGAGCAAGAAGCAAAATGTTGTTGCTCGTTCAAGTGTTGAAGCAGAATATAGGGCTATGGCACAAGGAGTGTGTGAGGGATTGTGGTTAAAGACTATCCTTCAAGATATGGGCCTCCAGGTGAACAAACCAGTTACTGTCTACTGCGACAACAAGGTTGTCATCAGTATCGCGCACAATCCTGTACAGCATGACAGAACAAAACATGTTGAAGTTGACAGACATTTCATTAAAGATCATCTTGACAAGGGGAAGATCTGTACTCCTTTTGTGAGCTCATATGATCAACTAGCCGATGTTTTTACCAAGGGGTTAAGCAGTGACAACTTCCAGAATAATACTAACAAGCTGGGAAAGATCAATATATATTCCCGACTTGAGGGAGAGAGTTGAGATTATTAATTTCGTATTTTTATATTAGTCTATTTTTATGTACGTGGGTTTAGTCCCAAATCGTGAGTCAGGTTATATGTGTCAATATATTTCCTATATATTATGCCTTACATGGATGAATACTAATCAATCAAGTATTTTTCCCTCCTTTCTACTAAAGTTTCATTTTAATATGAATTTGCAAAGATGTAACTTGTATGAAAGTTTTTCGTATTTGTTATCAAATCAGTTGGGCTATTTTTTGTAAAATCAACTATTAAAATATAGATTATTTAGATCATTTGATTTTATTTTACATTTAATTAGACAAAATAATTACCATTTAATTAATAAATTTTTAGTAATATGTTAATATTATGTAATATACATAATTTTGAAATTCAGGATTTTGAAATGCCCCCAATATATCTCCACAATTCGACATACAATATTTCAAACTCAAACCAATATGAACCGACTTCCGACAACTACAACCATTATAGATATGGATATTTTGAATTTACTGTAATGCTATTTGGGTTAATCAATGCTTCAGCAGTAATTATGGATCTAATGAACAGTGTCTTCAGTGAGTGCTTAGACAATTTTGTAATAGTATTTATTGATGGTATTCTAATATACCCAAAAATAAAGAGGAACATACAAAGCATATGAAAATTGAGTTGCAGATTTTCAAGGAACAACATTTGTATGCAAAAAATTTTAAGGTGATTTTGGGTTAGTGATGCAACTCAAGATGCATCTTGAACTTATTTTATGCAATTTTCATTTTATGTCGTGCATCTTCGCGCATTTTATATTGTTCGTGCACGCTAGTCATGCTCTTGTATCCATGTTGGTTTCACACATTTCATTTACGCACGTTATTGCGGTTTATTGGTATGACCGGTTAATAAGACCTTCAATAAAATTGTCTGTCAAATTAGGTTTGGCGTTAGTTATGAAATATAAAAATATATTTTATTAAATATTAAAATGTCATCATAAAATTAAAGAAATACAAATAAAATATGGTATCTTTAATTTTAAGAAATAAGTAATAAGGAGAATATTGGGATCTCTATAATGGGTATTCAGTATATTGTGGTAATATATATATTTGGTGATTCCCCCCAAATTAACAAAAGTTATTGCCTTTAAGACCCCCCCCCCCTGCAGTTTCGGCAGCTGGGAAAAATCGGGAAAACAGAGAAATATTCTCTGTCAAGACGCCCCCTAGGACTTCGACGACTACTCCTCCAATCCCCATTATCTTTGACGAGCCTGTCGGCGGACCCGACGCCCTAGCCACAAGGGTTCGACGGCCTCCTTCGACTCTCCTCCAAATTTCATCGCCGCCTCCGCCAACCACCTTGAGGGCCTCCGGCGACTCCTGTGTAACCATCGGCGATCCTTCGTCGGATTGTCACCTTCAATCTCAGCCGATTCATACTACTCTTCCTACCCCATCCAGCCACCTACGACCGGTGCCCTCCCTTTACATTCAGTCATACCCCTCTCCTTGCAAGGATTGATTTTGATGTCGCACTCGTCGCCCAAAGTTAAACCTCTCGACGATTCTCTCGCTCACATCATGTTATCTATGTTTATTTGATCATTATAATTTCACAGCTTGCACTAACTTTCGTGTCTGTTTGTCATTAATTTGAGATTCTCACGTTCTTTTCTTTCATTTTACTCATGCCTATGGATTTTAATTTTATGATATATGTCGCTCGAATGTTGGTTACTTAAGATCGACGTGCTAGGCCTAGGTTAATCACCTAGTTTATTTACTTAACGACTCGAACGCGCGCTCCTCACTTTAATTTGATCTCAACTTTATTTATTAAAACTCAATATAAAACTCTTGAGTGTTGATTACATCAGTTTGATATTAGAGCCTCATTAATTCACTCATGGAATTAGTCGATCCTTTGTTAATTTTAAAAATTTAGTTTTATGCATTTTTCTTTATTTTTAAAAAGGAATTTTGTTTTTGGTTAATTCTCTTTGAGTTTAAGTTTTAAAAAATAAAATCTTTTTCCACTCATCAAATAAATGTTTGTTTTTAAAAATAAAACTTTCATTAAAAACACGCTTATTAAAAACAAGGATCTTTTTAAAAAAAACAAAAGAATTAAATATTTTTTCTCTTTAATAATTAAAATAAAATTCTCTATTTATATCTCTCTACTTAAAAATGGGGAGAGGGGTTAAAAAAATTTAGAGTTCTAAATAATTATAAATCTAATATTTTCTCTCTCAAAAAAAATAGAAATTAAGCTATTTAAATATTTTAAGCATCAAAAACAAAGAGAAATTTCTTTAAAATGGAAAATTATGTGGGTCATTTAGAAGATAGTGTTGTCGATCTGAGTGCACAGACGAAAATTTTGGCTAAAACAATCGAAGCATTAACTATGAGTGTGTTACGGACCGACTCGGAAGTCGTCGGAAGAGTAGTCGAAGGTGGAGATGACGGAGGCGGAGATACTACGGAGCCTTGACCGCGGCTGCCTAAGCGGGGCGTTCGAGAGAGAGAGCTTCCAAGATCTCTTTAGGGTTTGAGAAATAGACTTTATTTCTTGCATACCGATACAAGACCCACTAGGTCCTTTAAATAGGACTTACAATCGACATCAAAAAGGAAATAACACTAAAGGAAATAACGACAAATTGGACACACGACTAAAAAGGACACGACATCAATCATGCGTTATGTAAGGACGCCTCTCTTATGACATAATAAATGCATATATGGAAATAAATAATAATAATAATAAGACCCATAACATCTCTCCCGGCCTTCAAATTGAGCTTGTCCTCAAGCTCGAGGGAGATCAATGGTGTTTGCGTCAGCCGACACCCTCATCATCATAGTCCTCGACTTCCAGATAGAAAAGTCGTTTGCACCTGTGGACGCGAGTGTACTGTTCGTCGCAGTTGTAACATAAGCTTTGTGCGCGTCGTTTCATCATATCGGCCTGAGATAGTCGACGAACTGGTGGGGCTGGATGATCCTCGGTGCGGTCCTGCTGAATGTTCCTGTTGACGGGTGGATATCCCTCATGTGCCAGTTGGAGGCGGCGGTCACATAGCCTGGCCAGACTCATAGCAGTCACTAAGTCTGGAGGACCTCAAATTCGACATCAAGTCGCAGGCGATCACGAAGTCCGACGGTGAAGATGCTCACCTGCATCTCCGAGGAAAGCGTGGTGTGTGCCAGCAGAAGTTGATACTGGTCCAGATAGTCGTCCACGGATCCTGTCTGCCGTAGTGTTGTGAGGGCACCAAGGGGGTTGCTGCGGATGGGAGGGCCGAAACGCATGCTGCAAAATCGTTTGAAGTCGTCCCACATTAGGCCCAGCTGATCATTGAGGAGGCGAGTGGCCCAAAGTAAGGCAGAGTCGAGAAGGTGGAAGGAGGCCAGAGGGAGTCGTTCAACTGCCGGAGTTTGTTGATGGCCGAAGAATTGTTCGCACCTTGTGAGCCAACCCAAGGGATCAGTTTTCCCATCGTATGTGGGGAATTCCAAGCGGGTATAACGTGGCAGAATAGCCGCTTCAGGGCGAACAAGGGTCTGTGGTGGTGGCTCGTGGCGAATGAGCGGCGGTGGCGGAACTTGACTGCTGCTGGCGTGATCTGTGGGTGGAATAGTAACAACGGGAAGGGAGACGGTCAGCTCATTAAGTTTGGCAGTGATAGTGGCCATGTCGTCCCGATGCCGGATTTCGGTGTCCCTAAAGCGTGCTTCCATGGCGATCATAACCTTCTGCAGCACGTCCTGGAGAGCCGCCGTAAAATCTTGCGAGTCTCCCATATTGTGGATGGAGTTAGCACGGGATAAGGAGCGGGTGACGGGTCGGCTAGATTTCTCGGAGTCGACTGTTTGAGCGGTGCCTCGAGATACACGTCGTCTCCCAATGACGGCGTCACAAATTTGATTACTTAATTAATTCAATTAAGAATTAATAAGAAATAAATGCAGAATAATTATAGGAATCAATTCCTATTTATCCCGCGCGTGGGTGCCGGCCCAAATCTGGAAGTAACTTACGCGTGCAGGCTGGGATCGCGCGTGGGTCCGGCTGGAATCGCGAGCAGTCGAGGATTCGTCGTGCGTATTTCCTTATGAGCGAAGCAGAGGGAGGAACGTGCGGAATGGATGTCGATTGCACGCGGTAGGGCGTTGTCGAAGGCCACGGGGGCGGAAGTCGCTGGAAGGGCGTCGACTGGAGGACTTGCGTCGGCCGGCTGGGCGCTGTTGCTGGAAGGAGCGCCGGCTGCTGTCGGGGTCGATGAAGACGCTGTCGCTGGAGGCGTGCGTCGGCGTGTGGGGCAGTGGAAGTCGCTGGAAGGAGCGTCGGTTGGAGGACTTGCGTCGACAGGCCGGACGTTGTCGCTGAAGGAGCGTCGGCTGCTGTCGGGGTCGATGAAGGCGCTGTTGCTGGAGGTTGCAGCGGCGAGTGCCAGGAGGCTGTGGAGATGCACAGGGAGACGGAGATGCGCAGGGAGATGGAGATGTGCGGGAAGAAGGAGATGCGCGGGGAGAAGGATCGATCGACCGACTGCTGTTGCGACGTGCTTTTGGTACAGGGATCGTCGATGCAGGACGAGCAATCCGGACAGAGGCTCGAGGTGGATGCGCGATTGCTGGAAGGAGACGAGGCCAAGATTCCGGACGGCGGCTTGGTGTTGAGTGTCGAAGGCGGAGGAGCCGAGATCGTTGGATCGAAAACTGGAGGGGAGGAGTACCTATGATACCAAGTTGTTACGGACCGACTCGGAAGTCGTCGGAAGAGTAGCCGGAGGTGGAGATACTACGGAGGCGGAGATACTACGGAGGCGGAGATACTACGGAGCCTTGACGGCGGCTGCCTAAGCGGGGCGTGCTCGAGAGAGAGAGCTTCCAAGATCTCTTTAGGGTTTGAGAAATAGACTTTATTTCTTATATACCGATACAAGACCCACTAGGTCCTTTAAATAGGACTTACAATCGACATCAAAAAGGAAATAACACTAAAGGAAATAACGACAAACTTGGACACACGACTAAAAAGGACACGACACCAATCATGCGTCATATAAGGACGCCTCTCTTATGACATAATAAATGCATATATGGAAATAAATAATAATAATAAGACCCATACAGAGTGTTAATAGGAATATGAGGGATGTGGGACAAGTAATGAACGGCTTACGCATAGTTAAGGTGATTGAGGCCACCATGCACCTAGAACGAGTACCTCCCCCTGCAGTCGAAGTAAACCCTAAACTTCTAGAGCCTACACACCCGGATCCAGAACTCTGTAACCAACTACGTTGGGATATTAGATTCAAGTAAGATGTAGGCGATTTCAAAAGACATTTAGAACCAGAGGGATGTTTAGACTTGTGTGATCATATAGAGCAGTTCATGAATTAGAAGTGAATGCCTCTGAATAGGCAGGTTTAATATGTGATGCTTAGATTGAAGGGACTCTCATTAGTTTAGTGGGGACAATTAGAACGTACAAGATTCAACTTAGGTGTCCCCCATCACTACATAGGTTGAATTTAAGGCACAACTAAGGAAGCGGTACGTTCCTCTTGATTATCTTCAAACCTTATATCGTAGATTCCATAATCTACAATATAAGTCATCGGTGGACGAATATACCAATGAATTCTTCATCCTTCAATCGCGGCTGGATCTCGGTGAGGACGATGACATGATTGTATCTTGTTACATAAATGGGTTACGTTATTCTATTCGGGACCAACTACAGTTGCATGATTATCACAACTTAGGCGAGATCTCTAGTAGAGCCCGTGGAGTAGAATCCTTGCAGAAGTGGACATCCGTACTTAGGTCTACTGATAGACCTCCACCGAGTGTCACTACTGCCCCCACTACTAGGATCTTAGATTCCTCTCGCTCTCCTATCATTGTTGGGACCCCAATGCCTCCCACTAACCCTTCCCGAGGTAAGGAGATCATTGGGTCTAAACCTAACACTAAAGTATTTTGGTGCTTCAAGTGTATGGATTCGGGACACAAATCATCTGAGTGTCTGCGACACCACTTCGTCGTTATTATTGATTTTACTGATGGACATGAGCCTAAGTATGAAGTTTACATTAGTGACTCTAATCCCAAGCCTGAGCCCAAACCCGAGTCTGAGGATGCATTAGAAGTTGAAAGAGAGCACGCTGATCATTTAGTTTGTGCCCTACGTTATAGCTTGATCACCCCCATCAAGTCTACCGAGCATGACTATAGGAGGCGCGTTTCAGAACTACTGCACGCATCCATGTACAATTTTGATCAATTATCATTGATAGCAGACTTAGCAATAGTATGGAGAACTTCGTTTCTCAACATATGGTGTATATATTAGGATTTGAGGTGCACCTGTTAGAACGACCTTATAGATTATCCAGAGTTAACAGCAATTTGACTATACTCATTACCCCCCACTGTCTAGTAGAGTTTTCTATTGGGAACATGTATCATCATAGAGTATTATGTCATGTCGTTGTTATTGATGTCTGTCACATCTTATTAGGACGATCTCGGTAGTATGACAGGCAAGTCATGCACAATGGCACGAGGAACTCTCATTCCTTCGAGCACCATGGGCGCAAGATTGTTCTTCTTCCCCAAAAAAACTACTTGTTCCAAGGGCACCCGAGAAGACCTCACCATCATTTAGCCCTCGTTGACCTAACTATGTTCTTTTCACTCACCGCCACACTTCTGCCTGGACCCCCACTACAGGGAGGAAAATGTGACTCTAATGTACCAAGTGAACCGATCTCGATGTCACTCTTATCGGTTGTTGATGCATAAACGTGTGTTTTTAAGTTCGTTCGTGTTACATCCGATGACCACCTACCCAAAATATCTCCCTATATCGATATTATATTTGGTGACCGCAGTGTTTTCACCTCATTATCATCCAATTATAAACAAACACGTTGAGTTTCATTGTTATATTATTAGTCTATTTAGATTTCACTAGGAGAATAAAGAGTGTCCCACAAACGTTCACTTCTCATAAAGACACGTCTTAAGGGTTTTATATGGCAAATTTTAAAAGATAGATTTGGAGTCAAAATTAAATTTTGTAGCACTCGCCAGACTCCACCGTGTAAACAAATTGAGGTGGATAATCTAGATTTAGTAGACACACGCAAGTGTCTAACAGGAGAGTGTAGGATGGAACATTATTTGATGATCCCACAGGTTGAGCTTTTCTTGTCGCATACCTTGCTTATTGAATCTCCACTTTGTGATCTTTATCTCTTTGATGCTCTGACTTGTATTGATCGTTTAAATATTAAGCATAAAGTTATAACTGACTGTTTACGAGCATCTTCAGAAAACTATAATTCCATGGCTGACTCTATTACTGGGGGCTTATATTTTCATAAGGAGATTGGTCTCCTGCACTTTTCACTGCAGAGAGGTTACTTGCAGTTTTTGTGTTGTAGCGAAGGATCAAGGATCTTTCCTTTGTCAACTCACCCCCCACAATCAGAGTTGCCCTTACCTGATTCACCTTTCAGCCTTACTATGGGGGTGAGCGTTCAGTTCTTGATTAATCAGACGTATGACGACAGCAAAGCAGTGCATCTTACTTATGGACCATCAGATCAACATCCAGACATCCAGGTCATGTTACATCACAGTCTCGACGGGGTCGAGCTCTTTCAACCCTGAGGGAATTTATGCAACTCAAAATGCATCTTCAATTTATTTTACAGCACTTTTATTTTATGCAGCGATGTCTTCGCGCATTCTATATTTATTGTCCGTGCACGCTAATTGTGCTCGTGTATCCATGTTTGTTTCACACATTTCACTTATGCTCGTTATTGTGTCTTATTGGCATAACTGGCTAATAAGACCTTGAATAAATTGGTCTGTCAAATTAGGTTTAGTATTAGTTTGGGCAAGCAATGAAATATAAAAAATATTTTATTAAAGATTAAAATGTCATCCTAAAACTAAAGAAATACAAATAAAATATCGCGTCTTTAATTTTGGGAAAAAAATAATTAGGAGAATATTACGATCTCTATAATGGGTATTCATTTTATATTATGTAATAAATTAATTTGGTGATCCCCTCCTAAAGATCCAATCCAAATTAACCAAAAGTTATTGCCTCTAAGAACCCCTCCCCCCCTATTTCGACAGCTGGGAAAAATCGGGAATACATATAAATATTATATGTTTGCAGGAAATCCTGCCAGACAACCCTCAGGCACGCGACGACGCCATGTTTCCGCTCCCAGACGATCTCGTTGGACTCCCGGCCGCCGGCCAACACCCATTAGGACTCCGGCGACCGCTCCTCCTCTAGTTCATGTTGTCTTCGACGATTCTGTCGTCGGACCCGACACCCTAATAACAGAAGTTTGACGGCCTCCTTCGACTCTCTGGATTTCACCACCGCTTCAACCAACCACCTCGAGGGCCTCCGGCGACTCCTCATGTGTCACCACTGGCAAGCCTTCGTCGAATTTCCACCTCGAGCCTCAATCGATTCACACGACTCTTCTTCCCCCGTCTAGGCACCTACCACCAGTGCCCTCTCTTTACACTCAGTCATACCCCTTTCCTTGATTGGATTGATTCTGATGTCGAAGTCGTCGCACAAAGATACACCTCTCGACGATTCTCACGCCCACATCCGGTTAGAATAAAATTATGTTATGTTTATTTGATCATTATAATTTCAAAGCTTGCCCCAACTCTCGTTGTGCATGTTTGCCGTTATTTGAAATTCTCGCATTCTTCTCTTTCTTTTTATTCGTGCCCGTGGATTTTAATCTCATAACATTTGTGGCTCGAATATTGGTTACTTGAGAGCGACATGTTAGGCCTAAATTAATCACCTGGTTTATTTACTCAACGACTCGAACGTGCGCTTCTCACTTTAGTTTGATCTCAACTTTATTTATTAAAATTCAGTATAAAACTCTTGAGTGTTGGTTTACCATTTACATCACTTAGAAAAAGTGTCATTTTTGGGAAATGGGAAATGTTATCAATAATGATGGATTATCAATCAGAAAAAGTCTCATTTTTTGGGAAATGGGAAATGTTATCAACAATGATGGATTATCAATCGATACTAAGAAGTTTGGAGCAATATCAAATTGGCCAAGACCAACTTCTCTTACTGAAATTCATAGTTTTGTTGGACTAGATGGATACTACTGGAGATTTATCAAAGACTTCTCTAAAATTGATAAGGAAAGTTGTGCCATATAAATTTGATGAAGTGTGCCAAAATGATTTTGAAGACCTGAAAATCAAATTAACTTCAGCACATGTTTTAAATTTGTCAGCAAGCACAAAAGGATTTTAAATATAGAATGATGCATCATTATGAGGACTAGGTTGTGTCCTAATGCAAAATGATAAAATAATTAAGTATACCTCTCGACAATTGAAGGATGTGGAATGGATTTACCTAACTCATGATTTGGAATTGGTTGTAATAGTTTTTTCACTAAAGCTTTGGCGCCACTATTTACATGGAGATTTGCGCCAAACATAAGTGTTCAAAGGATATGTTTACACAAAATGTATTAAATTTCAGAAAAAGAATATGGGTAGAGTTTATTAAGGATTACTATATGGATATATCATCCACAAAAAGCTAATGTTGTTGGTATGTCAAGTCGGAAGAATGTGTCATCAACATATAGAATGCTAACACAACAACTAAAGTGGTTACATGAACTGGAACAACTTGAAGTTCAGGTGGATCAGTTTGCAATCCAACATGAACTCAAAAAGAGAATAAATGGAGCGGCTATCAAGATCCATTTTTAGCAAAATTAATACAGAAAGTCAGGATAGGTCAAACTACTGCCTTTATGTTAGAAGGGGATGTACTATTGATGAATGGAAGATTCTGTACCCAATGTTGATAATCTTCGAAGGGAAATATTATATGAAGCGCATAACACATGTTATTTAATTCATTCTGGACGGACAAAAAATTACCAAGATTTGAAGAAAGAATATTGGTGGCCAGGAATGAAGACAGGTGTGATAAATATGGTAATGCATGTCATACATGTCAGTAGGTTAAAGTAGAACAACAAAATCATGGATGTTACTTACAGTTCTTACTTACCACCGAGTGGAAATGGAACGACGCGGCAATGGATTTTGTGATGGGCTTATAGAGAAGCAAAGAAAGAAACAATAGAATATTGATAAGTATCGACTAATTAACATAAGTCACACATTTTATTCCAATGAAACAAGGTGGATGGGCATAGAACCTAGTTGAGAATGGAGGAAAACTTTTCAAAAAGAAGATTGTTAATAAGACATGATAAAATTGAAATAATTTGTTAAAGATTAAAGATAGCTCAAGATCATCAACAAAAATATTATGACCGCGGGCGTCAAAAAGTAGAATTTGAACTAAAAGATCAAGCATGTCTTAAAAAACAAACCATTCAAAGGAATTTCTAGAATCAAGAGAATGGGAAGTTAGGCCCGAGATTCGTGAATCATTTTTCTTATCATAGAAAGACTTGGAGAAGTCACGTATAGATAGCCTTATCAGACGAACACAAAAATCTACATAATGTGTTTCATGTTTCATTTCTGAGGAAATATATTACTTATCCAAACAAAATGGTTGAAGTTGGCATTCAGATAGAAGTAATTTCTAAATCCAATGGAACCGTATCAAATCATTGATACTCAGAGTAAAAAGATAAGAAACAGAGAAGTTCGTTTTGTTAAAGTGTGATGGAAAAACTGTAATAGACATGATGCTATGTGGGAGAAAGAGGGTGTAATTAGAAACTTGTTTCCTCGCATATTTAATGAAACTTGAGTGAATTTTCGTGGATGGAAATTTCATTAAGGGAGGGAGAATTGTAAGTTTAAAATATATATATAAGATCATAATAATAGTATTATTATTATTAATTTTATATGTATATATATTATCCTTAAATGATTTTTTGTGCCTAACAGATGACTAAGGTTTAAAGAGGAATATATGTATAGACTCACACACACACACACATATACATAAGTCAGTATGCTTAGAAATATTCATATTTTGTTTTCATGACATCAGAAAAATAATTATGTCATTCAATTTAAGCAAATTAAAGACAATTTTTTGAACCAATGAATGGTCGGGCATTGATATAGGTGATGTGGCATGAATGCATTAGAGTGAATGGTGTAATTTAAGTCCTTGTGTTCAGAAAAAAAGGAAAAAAAGAAAATGAATGTAGGACGGTAAAGCGCGCTCGGGTTAGGGCGCTCTAAGCCCCACCAAAGGAATGACAAGAAATAGCCCCAAAATAAAATGACAATAGGAAATATTCAAATTGAGAGAAAACACAACATGCATGAGTGTTGTTTCCTTTGAGCATTTCATCAAACAACTAAGATGCAGATTTTGAAACTATATTCATCAAACAACAATATGAAAACAGTCCCAATTCAATAAGAATGTGATACGGAAAATTTAAGGAAGATGAAGAATTTAGCAACTCAAATAAACAAACCCCAAATAAGAAGGCTATGATTGCTACGAATCAATACCAACTCAGTTATGAGCAAGAGGATGGAATCAGATCTGACTGCAGGAGGCGATGCGGACTGTGGCTGTGCCGAGACTGCAGGGACAGATTTCCTGGGTTGTTGCGGGTGAAGAAACAGGCTGGCCGGCAGCTGGATCTGCAGGTACAAGGGCTGGCCGGCTGCTGTATGGAGCCTGGGGGCTGGTCGGCTGAAAGGAGATGAAACGGCTGGCCGTATGGAGAGCCAGCGACTGCTTGGATCTGCAGGGACAGCAAGGACGGGGCTGCAGGGAGGCCAGCGGCTGCTTGGAGATGAGGCTGCGGCTGGATGGGGGAAGAAGGGAGGCTGTTGGAGGTGGAAATGGCAAGGGCCCTTGGAGTCGGCACCAAGGGGAGGCGTCCGGAGTCGGCACCGGAGGCCACGACCGTGAGGAAGAGAGGCAGCTGCTCTTTCTTCCAAATCCACCGTCCCTGGCTGCTGCCCTACTCCTCTCTTTTATAATAAACCTAATCAAAACATAACATCCAACGGTTGTGATTGGCCGGTGGGTCTTTATTTAAAATACATGAAATAAAACCCAAAATATATAAAGTAATATATGATTTCGACTCGCGGCGGCCCTCCGGACACAACCGCGGAATCGGATCGGGAATCCGATCAACGGGCGGGGCCCGCTCCCCATCATTCTCCCCTTGTTGGAGAAGATTTGCCCTCAAATCTTTAGGGCTTCCAAGGAGGCTTCGCGGGTGGTCTGCACTGCGCTCCACTGTCATAGATCATCTGTCTAGCTGTACCGGACTCAGACGCCGGTCTCACTGAACTGCAACAAGTACCTCGGACCTTGGGAGGCTTGGGCGGCGGCCTCAAACCCAAAAGCTGATAGAAAATTGTAGCAACTGGTAAGGGGGCCGCGCCCTCTAATCCTGCACTGCAAATGATCATATCGTTCGGCGGTGTGAAAAAGGATGTATCGATCTGTGGCTCAGTATCACCCGGGTCCCAATCAATCTGATCAAACTGCCACAAGTCATCACCATGCCCTACCCAGCCTGGGCTCATATCCAAACCAACTGATTTGCCCTCAGGGGCATTATCAAACTTCAGAAAAGGGTCTCTAGCCGAGCTGAGAAGTGACTGATCAAACCTCTGTAGCAAATCCATAAAAGTGAGCGGACGCCGCGAAGGCTCATAGGGTGGTACTACCACCATCAGACTGGATGTCCTTCTGCACTCAATCCACTGGCGAGTAAATCTCTGAGCGATAAGAGTAGCTCTCTGCATCCTCTGATACCACTGTCTCTGTAGTAATCCTCTCACGCGTGACTGAATCACGAGGACTGCTCTGGTCATCCTCTTGAAGGATCTGCGCTGAACAAACCCTCGGATGTGCGACTGTATCAAGACTGCTGCTCTTCTCCTTCGTTGCCTAATATCGCCTTAGCATCATTCTCACGCCGAATCCTCACATAATCTGCCCAGATGGCATCTTCTTTTTCCTCCCTTTTCCTCCTCTGCTTACTCTCTTCCTCTATAGCCTGCTTCTTTCTTTCAAGCTCAACCAAATGTCTCTCCCTTGGGGAAGGTGACGGAAGATCATACAAATGGGAGGAATGGGGAACTGAAGGATATGTAGTAGATGACGGAGAATATGACTCGTAGGCTTGAGGAGAGACTCTCCTCGATCCATAGGAGGAATAGGTGGCGTAAGAAGGGGAATATGAATCGTAGGCTTGACGAAAGACTCGCCTCGATTCATAGGAGGGATATGCAATGGAGGAGACGCATGAAGATCTATGTGAATGATATGTCCCACGAGAGGAATGAATATTTGAGTAGCGAGGAGGTGGAGAAACACAGGATTCATAATCTTCTGAATCGTCGGAATCGTAATAACAGGAAAGCGGCATGGGTGTAATCAAATGATTTCAAGAAAAGGAAGGATTGCCAAGGATTGAATCGCTTTGATACCAATTGATGTAGGACGGTAAAGCGCGCTCGGGTTAGGGCGCTCTAAGCCCCACCAAAGGAATGACAAGAAATAGCCCCAAAATAAAATGACAATAGGAAATATTCAAATTGAGAGAAAACACAACATGCATGAGTGTTGTTTCCATTAAGGCATTTCATCAAACTAAGATGCAGATTTTGAAACTATATTCATCAAACAACAATATGAAAACAGTCCCAATTCAATAAGAATGTGATACGGAAAATTTAAGGAAGATAAAGAATTTAGCAACTCAAATAAACAAACCCCAAATAAGAAGGCTATGATTGTTACGAATCAATACCAACTCAGTTATGAGCAAGAGGATGGAATCAGATCTGACTGCAGGAGGCGATGCGGACTGTGGCTGTGCCGAGACTGCAGGGACAGATTTCCTGGGCTGTTGCGGGTGAAGAAACAGGCTGGCCGACAGCTGGATCTGGAGGTAGAAGGGCTGGCCGGCTGCTGTATGGAGTCTGGGGGCTGGTCGGCTGAAAGGAGATGAAACGGCTGGCTGTCTGGAGAGCCAGCGACTGCTTGGATCTGCAGGGACAGCAAGGACGGGGCTGCAGGGAGGCCAGCGGCTGCTTGGAGATGAGGTTGCGGCTGGATGGGGGAAGAAGGGAGGCTGTTGGAGGTGGAAATGGCAAGGGCCCTTGGAGTCGGCACCAAGGGGAGGCGTCCGGAGTCGACACCGGAGGCCACGACCGTGAGGAAGAGAGGCGGCTGCTCTTTCTTCCAAATCCACCGTCCCTGGCTGCTGCCCTACTCCTCTCTTTTATAATAAACCTAATCAAAACATAACATCCAACAGTTGTGATTGGCCGGTGGGTCTTTATTTAAAATACATGAAATAAAACCCAAAATATATAAAGTAATATATGATTTCGACTCGCGGCGGCCCTCCGGACACAACCGCGGAATCGGATCGGGAATCCGATCAACGGGCGGGGCCCGCTCCCCATCAGAAAACCTATTTATTATTTCAGTTTAATTTTTGTATTTATGCATGTATATAAACTTATATCTCAAATGAGTATAAGTCGAAACTTTCTTATTTTCCTGGATATTTCTTGAATGAATCAATGATTCCTTTTGGGGAGGAAACATTTGTACCTCAAAAGCTGTGAGCGAAGCTTACAATGCTTGAGGGAAATAATATGATAAGATGGGTGGAGACTTTGGTTCGTGCCCCTTGTGTGCTTTGAATGTGGCCAAAGCCTTAGCCAAGGTTATAATGACTTTGAAATAAATCTCAACATTGCCCTACACGTAAATAAATGAGAGCATCATCTATTATCAATTAAGAGATGACTGGTTGTGATTTGAGGGTAAGATGGGCATTTTAAAGTACAACAACAACAACAACACTCAAGCCTTTATCCCACCATAGTGGGGTCGGCTATATGGATCCTCTGTCGCCATTGCGCCCTATCTTTAAGCATAGTCTCATTAATGCCTAAGTACATCATGTCTTTATTTATAGTTTCATTCCAAGTCTTTTTTGGTCTACCCCTCCCCCGTTTAACATGTCTAGTGACTAAACTCTCACAACGCCTAACAGGTGCCTCTAATGGTCTCCTATGTACATGTCCAAACCATCTTAAACGAGCTTCTCGCATCTTCTCTACAATTGGCGCCACTCCTATCTTATCCCTGATACATTCATTCCTAATTTTATCCAGTCTCGTGTGACCACACATCCACCTAAGCATTCTCATCTCCGCAACTCCCATTTTTTGCTCGTGTACACAATTCACTGCCCAACACTCAGAACCGTAGAGCATTGCAGGCCTAATTGCAGTACGGTAAAACTTGCCTTTAAGTTTTAGTGGTACTTTACGATCACATAGGATCCCAGACGCGCCTCTCCACTTCAACCAACCTGCTTGGATTCTATGAATCACATCTTTATCTACACCTCCATCTTTTTGAATTATCGATCCCAGATATTTAAAGCACTCACTGCGGGAAATATCTTGGTCACCCAATTTAATGACGGAGTCATCTGACCTTCTTGCACTACTAAATTTAAGCTCTATATACTCTGTCTTTGTCCTGCTCAACCTAAAACCCTTCTTTTCTAAAGTGTCTCGCCAAGATTCCAGTTTCGCGTTTACACCCTCGCGCGTCTCATCGACCAAAACAATATCATCTGCAAATAATAAACACCAAGGTATTGCTTGTTGGATATGTCCGGTGAGCTCATCTAAGATAAGGGTAAAGAGGTAAGGGCTTAAAGCTGACCCTTGATGTAAGCCAACAGCGATAGGGAATTCCTGTGTTAATCCTCCAGATGTCCTCACCCTGGTCACTGAATTTGTATACATATCTTTGATTACGTCAATGTATGATACATTTACACCTTTCTTTTCTAAGACTCTCTACAAGACCTCTCTTGGAACCCTATCATACGCCTTCTCCAGATCGATAAACAACATATGCAAATCTTTTTGTCTTTCCCGATAGTTGTCAATGAGTCTCCTCAAGAGATGTATAGCTTCCATGGTTAACCTCCCTGGCATGAATCCAAATTGATTCTCTGAGATGCTAGTCTCTCGTCTAACTCGTCTCTCTATTACTCGTTCCCATAGTTTCATAGTATGACTCATTAATTTAATTCCCCTGTAATTGACACAATTTTGTATATCTCCTTTGTTCTTATACAAAGGTACCAAAATACTTTCTCTCCATTGGTCTGGCATTTTAAAGTACAATTCAGGAAAAATAAATATTTGATTTTTTTTTTGCTTTCACATGGCTAGTTATCTCTCACCGAACCATTACCCTTCTTCCTCCTTTTCCTTCATTTTTTGTTGCCATCGACTGGATGTCCATGGGATGATGAATGGTTTGATGAACTCTTATACAATTTGTTTTCTTCTCTTCATCTCTTCTGCATGCTTAACTTCGGAGGAAATCTGAAGAAAAATCTGGAATGGAGGTGAAAAGAATAGAGATTTCTACATGCAGACTGATGTCTCTTTTGTGAATTGTGTTTGGGAGTCCATCGTGAAGAGTACTCATAAATGGAATCAAATACCTGACAAGGGAAAATGAATTGTGAATTCCAATGTTCATTGAATTAACTTTAAGACTCATTACACTCTTTAAGTAAATTTAGAAATTTAAAATGACAAAGGTTGCATGATTCTTGTTTAAACATTCATGAGTATGACTTAACAATAGGTTCTCCTTTTTTATACTTTAAGCTTCCACTGTTGTTGGGACCGTGGATGAAAAAGTGAGGCTATTATGTTCCAACTGAAATGATTTTTTTCAGTTGGTATATCTGCATAAATTACATGTCCCGATTAATTAATAGAGACCCAGCTGGAATGTGGAAATGATTTTGTTTCTATTACCTCCTTATGTATGGTACACTTGTTTTATCTGGAGGTGTAGTTTATCATGATTCTGGAAGGTAGTATATTCATACATAGCAATTGTTTATATGTTCATAATTATGTTTGGAATGACGTTAGTTATCGCAAAGTGAAGGCAAACACTACGGGAGGGGTCATAAATCACCTCCCAATAGAAAGTTTAAATTGATTCAGTGTGAGAAGCCTCATTCTGAAGTCAAATGAAATTGTTGCATTGTCAGGACATGACAAATAGACTAAAATCCTAGTCAAGCCACATAAACAGAAGCCCTTTCATTGATTAAAAAGGAAAAGAAAGGTTCAGTGTGGCCTTTTCTTTGCTCCCTTACAAAGAGAATTGGCCAACTGAAGATAAAGTAACATCACCCTATAAATTGAGAATGTTTCATGTTAGTATACCAATTTTATAATTTGGTTATTCTAGTTACCTTGTTGTTTACTTTCAATTACACTGATTAAAACAGAGATCTATATAAAGTAGTGTAACTTCATTTTACACATTTAATGTATATTCCATTTTTAAGCAAATGATAAGAATAGCTACAATGATAAGAGCATTTACTCATGAGGTATTTATCTAACATTATTGTGCTGTATTTGTATGTTTTGTATATAAGCAGCTGTTTCCTTTTTATGCATTCCTTATAGAAGAAACTTTTGCTTTGTATGTTGGTGTTCAGTGGATTATTAGAATTCACTTAACGGTAATCCTTCCATTTCAAACTATTTTAAGAAGAAGAAGAGGCAGTCATTAGTAAGGAAACAGGGCCTAATGTGTTTAGTCAGAATTCGGCGACTACCTCCTCCAAGTCAGGATCAACCCGAGTGCCTTCATCAGCTTAGGCAAATTCCCTTGGTGAGTTCGCGCGGACAGCCCCTAGTCATAGCCTATGTGAGTACAACCAGAGTACTCACAGAAACCATCCTCAAGCCATTGGTTCAAGCACAACACCCCGTCAAGCAAGGTCTCGCAGTACCTAGTCAGAAATCGCCAATCATATGCTGGTACTCGTTGAACCTTCAATGGAATTCGCCGAATCTCCGCCAGTACTCGCCGACCCTACAAGGAACTCGCAAGACTAGTTTTCAGATCGGCAAGCTCGCGGTATCTCTTGCACTTTTACTTGGTCTATTTTGCCCTCCATGTAAACGGGCAGCCCATCTTTTTGACAAACTGCACGCGGATAGCCACCAATTTCCTATAAATATGGCGTAAACAGTGATCATGAGGCATTGGTTGTTGATCCATGAAGCCATCTAGTACTCGCAGGTGCCGGAGAGAAACCTTCAAGAGCATCCACGAGTGCGCTTCAAGGTGACCGTGAATACTCTCATGTGGGCTACTTTCTACTTGTAACTTGATGTCACTCAATTATTCAATCAATACTATCACGCACAACTAAGGTTCGCATTGTGCGAAATCCAGCCTCGTCGTCCGCAGCACCTTCTCTCAGTCTTATTATTCGTGAACCGGAGTAACCTTCCACCAACAGTACATCCTTTCCACCTCAATCCTTTTGGGTGTGGAGCATAGGCACTTATGTCCCCAACATGATGATTGGAACATTACATATCTTGAAAATCGACTATTTTTTGCTGACTTGGAATGGATTGTAGTTGAATTAGATGCTTCGAACAAATATTGTGTTGAACATATCATGAAAGAGGGAACCGAAGAAGCTGAGTGAATTATGGAGATATATAAAGCACAAGGCTACGAGGACCATGATGATCTAAAATCTAACTAATCTATATCAATTCATGAAGAACATTTAATATATAATATGTAAGATAAAGATGTATAATAGTATATTGTGTACTGCATTTTTCTTTTTAACATTTTGATTATATATAAATATATATATATATACATGCAAGGTATTTTATTAATGCAATATGCTCTAGTTGCTCTCATTATCTCTTATGGGTAAGATAAATTTTGAACAATGTTATTAACACCCGAGAACTCGCTATTAGCTGGCATCTTATATTAGCACCCCAAAAAATTCTATTTTCACACCAGTTGGCTATTATCACACCATTTCCAGAAATCAACAAAAATCAATTTTTATATAACTGAATTCACTCCAAAGCTTGTTTCCTAACAGCATATTCCCAGGACCAGACAAAAAATAGGCTTATGTGTGCTTACTTATAGCAAGTCCCCCAAAAATTACTTTGCTAACAATTCTCCAGAAAAATTGCAATGGAAATTCTAAAGGCAAAGAAACAACATGGTATGATCAGAAAGAAATTAAGAATTGTGAGATCATTCATAATACCACGGAAAATATAAAAACGTTGAGTATTTATATCTGCTTTCATCCGGAACTAAAAATCCTCTAAAAATAGGCAAGTATCAATACTTCTCTCTTAAACATCATCCTAGTACTCAAGGGTGGGAGTGGTTCATCGATTCGTCATGGCTGAGTATGTGGGGATAGAGTACACATTGAAGAGGATGTCGGTGTTTAGGGTTTAGGGTAGAATTTGTGCGACGTGCGAACTTTGTATAAGGCAGGGTGTATTGGTGGATGTCAGTGCTTTAGGAAAAGTGTTTTGTCAGGAAAGGATTTTTGGACATCCGATAAGAAATGAATTTCAATGGAGAAAGGGTACATGGGTGTGAGAATAATTGGCTATTTAGGTCTAGGAAGAACGGATACTTTCAACGACCTACCTTATGTATCCTATCTGAAGCTCGGCAGAAACTCTTGGAATTTTTTTTTTAACTAAAAATCTCCATACATGCTAACAGCGACTTCTGCCTAAAGGCCGAGAAGAGTTTGAGAAACAAAAAGAAAATGTTGGCTCGCTAAAATAACCCAATCGACGGCCAAACGTAGGCTTGGTGGGGAAAAACTGAGAAGAAAACAGATGCATGAATGCTAGTCACATGTTTGATATGGCACAAAATAGCGGATAAATTCCAGAGCAAAGAAGGGCATAATTTCTATTTTAAGAAAATCTAAATACTACGAAGGAGGCTAAGAAGTCGGGGATTAACGCGTATCAGGAGAAGAAAATAATATCGAACCTTGGACGATCGGCTCCCAGATTTAGATAACCGGAAAGCAGAGTCACCGGATGCGGATGATGAAGCGAGCAGTGCTTTGGATGGATCGGGCGGCTGGATCTCCACCTGATCCCGAGTCCTCGGCTCGAAAACGCAGAGGTTCAGCCCCAGCGCGACCTTGACCTTCTTCCACATGCCGCTTCCCATCCCTTTTACTCACGGGCTCGGCACTAGCAAGGAATCCACCGGCCGTAAGGGTTTCCAGATCCAGGGCAGCGTATTCCTTCCTCTTGAAGAGAGATTAGCTCAGATCCGCCTTGAGGAATTTAATGCGAGGGAAGAGAGAGCGGGCGGTATGCATGACTACTGGAAGGGGAGATTCGGTCATACAGCCGAGTCAGAAGCAAAATGTCCTCTTCCAATAGCTACTTTTCAGCGCGCCGGTATTATCGCATATAAATTATCGTGGAAAGAAAGGCTCTCTCTCTCTCTCTCTCTCTCTCTCTCTCTCTCTCTCTCTCTCTCTCTCTCTCTCTCTCTCTCTCTCTCTCTCTCTCTCTCTCTCTCTCTCTCTCTACATCAACTTTTCTGGCTCCAGCAGTTTTGACAACCGAGCAGAGCAGCCATTGAGATTCAGAGAGCCGACGAGAAAATTTAATTAAAAAATAAAATCATGAATTGAGTCAATTACGAAAATGTCAAATGATGATCCCAGTCTGATTTCCTGAGTTATCTTGCTGACAGCCCAACGAGTCACGCACAGTGGGGGGTACGAGATGGAATTCGATGAGGTGAGCTCAAGCTTGCATGTTGGCCCCACGACCTCAGAGTGTATGCTCTCTAATAAAATCTTGAGATGATTGAATGAATAGAATGACTGGAAGAGGAGATATCCAAGATCATGCGCTATAATTTAGTCATGGACTAAAAGTTGCAGCCAACCAATGAAGAGAAAACCTATTCCTGGTTTTCAGTTGTTGACAAGGCAGAGTGCGATGAAGGTCCGAAACAGGGAAAGAGGTTGTGATTTCTTCAAAGGAATCAAATAATAAATATGCAAGCTGCTCTTGATCTCTCCAGGAAAGACTTCAAGGTAGCAATAGCCGATAACTTCTCCAGGAACCAAACGAAGTTCGATTCTCTTTGCCAGAAACTGAATAGAGGACAACCCGACTCCTCCAGATCTGAAGATGTTAACTGTTGATCGTCGGCTCCTTGATCAAGGTCGATGCAAATGATCAAGCCGCTCCTGAATCTATCTTCTTCTTGGAAACCATGACTGGAGTCTCCCGATGCAGAAATAGGAGAAGAGACTCTCTTCAGTTTTCTCCTGTGGCCGAATGGAGAGGAAAACCCAAAGGTCGGAGCACCAGGTTCTTCTGGGATCGAGGATGAAGATGGAAAGCCCTGATCTCTAATCCGCTCCGCAGTTACACAAAGAGGACGGTGACTCGTGACTCGCCCCTTGTTCACGGCAAAAAGAAAACGAAGGAAGGATAATGGGCATGAGAATGGACTTAAGCTTTGATAGGGAGAGTCAATTGGAGTTACAAATTAATGGGTCAATAAATCTCATTAAACTCCAATGAAGAAAATGAAACCTATGAAATTAAATAGGATTTCATCTCATGCCAAATATATACCTAATTTCGTGCCAAGAGTGAGACCGAGTTCGCGACATGAATTTATGAGTCGATCTGGCCCACCTATCACATGATTCGACCGTTCGCACGACTAAATTAACGCACGCTCGCGGGAGTCCGAATAAACTCTAATTTTCGCGTACGACTTTATCAGTACGTCTCGATGAATCGAGTCCACCTAACGGAAAATTTCTAACATTCTCTCATTTTGACTTATATTCATCGTAATTTATGATGTTACGTATAAAATCTTCACTAAACTTAAGGGTACCATCAACGGACGCGATATTAAGAGTCTACTCCTACGTCAATCTGGTCCAACCAAATCCTTCACTCTGAATCATGGCGGCAACCGCATCATTAAGCAACACGGGACCTTCCATGGTCACAGTAGCTTACAGATTCAGTCGACATGGACAAAGCCCGGTTTAGATTTTAGAACAACATAATGAAGAGTGTATACACATGTAGTTGTCGTCCTAATTTGGTGGTCAACCAATTTCTCTAATGTATGCACTAAACCATGCTACGAGAAATCATTAAGGGTTCAAAATAATATGTATGTCATTATCTTAAGAATTTTACTTAATGTGTCAAATAGACATACCAAGGCTTACGAAATAAAATGAAGTGTCTGAAGCCTTATGCTCAGACTGACACTCATCCGAGTCTTTTAAATAAAGTGTGATATATCACATAATATAAACTTTATAAATACCGAAATTTAATGATATTCAATATGAATATTGCCTTAATGTTTGATCTCAAACAATTATTTATGAATATATAAAAAATGCTTAATTAACTAACAGATGAATGAATTGGAGCTTTATGTAGCCTCCCACTAATCTAGCATATCAATTGACTCCATAAGGCCCATACTGTAGGCATGCTTCTGAAATATATTGGGGTGAAGTCCTTTAGTGAGGGGATCGGCTACCATATCATTTGTTCATATATGCTCCACTATAATGTCACCTTTCTTAACCAACTCCTTAACGATTAAGAATTTAATCCCCATGTGTTTGGACTCTGTGATACTTTTATTGTTCATTGAGAACATAACTGCAGAAATATTATCACAGTACAGCCGAATGAGTCCAGCTATAGAATCGACGACCATCAACTCTATAATGAAGTTCTTAAGTCACACCGCGTGAGTAGAAGCTCCAAAGAGAGCTACAAACTCTGCGCGCAAAGTGGATGAAGTAATGAGTGTCTGTTTAACGCTCTTCCACGAAATGGCCCCACTAGCAAACTTAAATATATAACCCGAAGTAGACTTCCTATCATCCTCACACCCGGCAAAATCAGAATCTGTATAACCCACCAATTCAAGATTTTGAACTTTATGGTGGACCAACTTAAAGTCTTTTGTTCCTTTCAAATACCTTAAGACTTTCTTAGTAGCCACCCAATGAGCTGGTCCTGGTTCGACTGATATCTGCCTAGAAGTCCTACTGCGAAGGTAATGTCCGGTCTGGTACAGACTTGGGCATACATTAAGCTGTCTACCGCACTAGCATAAGGTATATCCTTCATGCACCCTCTCTCTGTATCGTTCCTGGGACATTGTGACAAGCTCAACTTATCACCCTTAATCATAGGTACATCTCCAGGCTTAAATTCGAGCATGCTAAACCTCTCAAGTACACGCTCTGTATAGGCTTTCTGAGAGAGTGCTAATGTATGATGAGATTGATCCCTAATGATCTCAATACCTAGAACAAAAGATGTTTCTCCAAGATCTTTCATATCAAAGTGTTATGATAAAAATTGCTTAGATTCATGCAATAGCGTCAAATCACTACTTGCAAGCAGAATGTCATCCACATATAAAATTAAGAAGATGAACTTGCTCCCATTGATCTTGAGATATATGCAACGGTCTACCTTATTTTCTTCGAAACCAAATGAAGTGACAACCTCATCGAAATTTAAATACCACCGCCTAGAAGCTTGCTTCAGACCATATAGGGATTTATTAAGCTTACATACAAGTTAGTCAGTGTTACCGGACTTGAATCCCTCGGGTTGTACCATATAGACTTCTTCGACAAGATTGTCATTCAAGAATGCGGTCTTAACATCCATCTGGTGCAACTCCAAATCATAATGAGCTACAAGCGCCATTATTATTCTAAAAGAGTCTTTAGAGGAAACAAGAGAAAATGTTTCGTTATAATCAATACCTTCTCTCTGTGTTAATCCCTTGGCTACCAATCTTGCTTTAAACCGCTTGATCTTCCCATTGGAGTCCTTTTTGGTCTTAAACACACATTTAGAACCAATGGGTTTGCAACCCTTAGGTAACTCAACTAACTCCCAAACTTTATTCAGCTTCATAGACTTCATCTCGTCCTTTATTGCCTCCCACCATAGATCAGTTTGAGGTCCAGAAACAGCCTCCTCAAATGTCACTGGGTCAACTACATGACCAATGTCAAAATCACTCTCGCCTAGGTAAAAAGCTCAAAATTATTTGGAGTGGACAAAAATATTTGGTAGGGATTCCTTTCATAGAAGGATGAATATCTTTTTTTCGGGATCGGGATTTGAGGAAATAAAAAAAGTCGGCCCAGTAAAGCATCCCCACGCAGCGAGGGTCCAGGGAAAGGTCCCACCACAAAGGTGAAATGTAAGCAAACCTTGCCATACATGTTTGCAAGAGGCTGCTTGTAACATCCCTCATTGTTACTGTTATACGTCCAAAAAGGCCTTAGGGTGCGTCTAGAGAAAACTCCACCAAAGAGAGGTGGGGTCAACGGTCAACGCATGATCGCTCGAATTGAAGAAACCGAACCCGCCATTTCTGCCGCCAACCGCCAGTGCGAGAACACGCACGAAATGCATTGCGCGCCGCCATGACCGAACCCCACTACTGAGGTGCGATTAGCCCGCATCCCACTAGTGGGGTGCGAATAGCCGCACCCCCCATAGTGGGGGGTACGGCCAAACCGCACCCCATGTGGGGTGCGGCCAAGCCGCACCCCATGTGAGGTGCGTCCAAGCCGCACCCCATGTGGGGTGCGGCCCGGCCGTACCCCCTTGGGGTGCGGCCAAGCCAAGACGCACCCCCTTGGGTGCGGCAAAGCCAAACCGCACCCCCCCCCCTCGGGTGCGGCCGCGCCGCACCCCCCTTAGGGTGCGACCGAGCCACTCTCCCCCGTAACGAGGTTAGGGTAAATCCCCCCTCTTCTGACTCGTCGCCCGCTCTTCGGGTTCCGGATTCCACCAAGAACGCTTCCCTGCGCGCCCAGAACGCTTCCCCGCTCGTTACGCGCTCAGAACACTTCTGTACGTGCTCAGAGCACTTTCACATTTCGGTCACGCTCACTTTGTCTTTCTAATTTCTCAGATTGCAGGAACGGCTTGTCGCTTTTTTCGCCTTCAACGAAGCTGACCGAACTGCCCGAGGACGAGACAGTCATTTATGAAAAATGACGATCCGTGTGCTCCGAACCGGAAAACGTGATTCATCCACCAGGTGGTTACGGTGGTTACAACGGCGAAATTACCGGGCTACCCCCGACCAAAGCTATAAAAGGAGCTCAGAGCCTTCATTTGAGGGGACCTTGCCTTCTACACCCGGAAGAGCTCCTTGAAGATTTTCACGGAATTCTCCTTCGGCGCTTGGAGATCTCCTTCGTGGACTTGAAGATTTCCTTCATACCGAAAGGCGACTCAACATTCTCACTTTCGTTCTCCGGAGCATTCTCACTTTTGTTCCCCACAGTTCTCAGAAGGAAAAAGACTTAGTTTTCCAAGAGGTGGTATGTCACCTTCGGAACTCTCTCTCTCTATTATTGTAACGAGCAGCGTCCTGTCGCGCTCGAATTCTAAGTACCTAACTGTAAACTCTCAAAAGATAGTGAAGTTTGGTCGGCACAGCTCCGGCCGCGTGATTTTGTACCCTTTCCGGGTTTTCCACGTTAAAAAGTCTCAGTGTACTCAACGAATCTCTAATTGACTGTTTGCGCGCTCGGTTCGCTTCCGAGCTAAGCTGGTTCAATTCGACCGGTATACCAAAGCACCCGAGCGACTCGCAACAGTTTGGCGCCGTTTGTGGGAAATGGATTCCCAAATATCGAGCAAAGGATTTCCGAACGCAGCGCCCGCTTCGCCTGAGTTCACGAAACCAGCAAGAGTGGACACCTCCCCCGAACTATCTGACGCATGCAGTTCCTCAATTCCTGAAAGCCCGGCGAAAAGAGCGCTCATCGCTGCGCCCATCCTGCCCCAGTGGCTTGGATCAACTAGCAAGCCGGCCCCTCTCGCGGCAGGGCATGATTCGAACGATGTCGCGTACCAACAAAGGCGATCCCCCCTGTCAAAGTCAATTTTGGGATACCCAATTCCGTCATGGCTAAAGCTCCCGCACTACAAGGAGTTCCACGGAGCAGAGGATCCGTACGGGCACGTTAATCACTTCTTGATAACGTTGCAGACGTTCGGACTTCCCGACCAAATCAGCTGCAAAATCTTCACCAAGACACTGCGCGGAGACGCCCTCCGCTGGTATCAATCTCTGCCAAGTGGAGCGATTCATAACTTCACCGAGTTGTCCCAACTGTTCGTTGAATGGCACGAAGCGTGCGCGCCAAGGATCCAAGAAGAAGAGCGGGAAGAGCCCGAGACGGACGAGTCGCCTACCTAGGGGAAGCGGAGTGGAGCAAGCAGCAAGAAAAGATCTACACAAGCTTTCACCAGGAGCGTCCCCGTGGATGGTTGGACTTCGCCTTAAACGCAAGCATAAGAAATCCAGCTTGTGAACTAAGGAGGGCGTTGATAACCCATCGCATCTCGTTCAATATCCTGTTCATGGCAGCCATGGTGCAGCTTAAACTCCTGAGCGGGAACCTCAGGCTCAGGGCCAGCGACGCAGAGCTCCCAGACGGAACTATGGTACCCACCATAGGAGTCATCACCCTCCTCGTTCAAGTGGGGATGCACTCGGAACCAGTCCAGTACGATGTTCAGTTCGTCATCGCAGAGGCAGACTCCCCCTGCGACGCAATATTTGGGAGCCTCCTACTCGACGCCCTGAACCACGACATTTCCATGTCTGGACGCATGGCCAACAAAGGGAGAATCCCCAGGGATGCAATTCGTGGTTTCGACACGGCCATAGCCGAGCTCCCTTGGATCAACTACAACCCGTCACCAAAACCAAATTTTGAGAGGCAAGGCGTGCGGGAGGGCCGCGCAACCCCCACATTGGCAGAAAAAGCTAATCTTCCGGCACCGGCAAACCCACTACAACTTGGGGATACATGTCGCAAGAGAAAGGGACAACAACAACAGTTCGAGAAGGCCGTACCACCCATTCAGAACTAAGCAGACCGCTCCCGAGGGCTAGAAAAATCAAAGCTCCTGGATCTACACCCCGTTAAATGCCCCTCGCGAGCATATACTGTCAATAATCTACAACAACAAAATCATCAACTGGCCCAGACCGCTCCCCCAGCGTAGGGGAGATCAATCCCCGTTCTGCAATTTCCACAAAGGCCGAGGACACCGTGTAACATCCCGACTTTTATTGGGCCACTAGACCCTAGTGAGCCCAATAAAAGTAGGCCCGAGCAGTAGAAAACGACCATTTCGGGTATCGTAGCGCGCCACTACCTCATTATTATGAATAGTGACCGTACGAACCCCGAATTGACTTCTGTCAGTTCCGTTGAACTCGTATGGACAATACGAGCGCAACGGAATTCGTTGCACTTCGATCCGAGGTCGTTTGGAGAAAACGACCATTTCGGGTATCGTAGCGCGCCACTACCTCATTATTATGAATAGTGACTGTACGAACCCCGAATTGACTTCCGTCAGTTCCGTTGAACTCGTATGGACAATACGAGCGCAACGGAATTCGTTGCACTTCGATCCGAGGTCATTTGGAGAAAACGACCATTTCGGGTATCGTAGCGCGCCACTACCTCATTATTATGAATTGTGACCGTACGAACCCCGAATTGACTTCCGTCAGTTCCGTTGAACTCGTATGGACAATACGAGCGCAACGGAATTCGTTGCACTTCGATCCGAGGTCGTTTGGAGAAAACGACCATTTCGGGTATCGTAGCGCGCCACTACCTCATTATTATGAATAGTGACCGTACGAACCCCGAATTGACTTCCGTCAGTTCCGTTGAACTCGTATGGACAATACGAGCGCAACGGAATTCGTTGCACTTCGATCCGAGGTCATTTGGAGAAAATGACCATTTTAGGTATCGTAGCGCGCCACCACCCCATTATTGTGAATAATGGCCGTACGAACCCCGAATTGACTTCTGTCAGTTCCGTCAGGATCGTATGACCAATACAAGCACAACGGAACTCGTTGCGTCTCGATACGAGGTCGTATGGAGAGTATGCTATTTTAGTCCTATGCAGATCGCCTCAGTGCAACGCACGAGATATAAAGCACACGAACCCGGCATCGGCCCCGACAACTCTTATCGTGCCCCGGGAGCCAAGGAGGACCCCGCCCTAAGTTGACTGAGTCAAACCCCCCCCCCCCCCCCCCCCCCCCCCGAACTCGAAATTGCTAAAGAAAAGGGGGGAGAGAGAAAAACCCCCCCAAGGGGGGGGGGGGGGGGGGGGGGGGGGGGGGGGGAGGCTGCCCCTATTGGGGCAAGGGGCAAGAGAGAGAAAGGAAGGGGGGGGGGGGGAGAAAATATCTCCCCCCACTCACCCTCCCTTCATACATGTGGAAGGGAGGGAGAGGGGGGGGGGGGGGGGGGGGGGGGGGGGGAGAGCTCCCCTCCTTCCTATAAAAGGAGGGGCAGCCCCTCTCCAATCCCCCCCACACCACCTCTCTCTCTCTCTCAGCTCTCCTCTGCCGGCAGCCCCCCCAGCCAGCCACCCCCTCCTCCCCCTTGCCGGAGCAAGCCGCCACCACCTCCTCCCTCATGGCCGGCCGCCCCTCCACCCGAGCCCCTCACCAGGTAGAACCACCTCCCCTCCTCCTTCCCACCTCCCGGAGGAAGACCCCCCCTCCCCCTGTCGCCGGAGCGCCGCCGGGCGCCGCCCCGAGCCTTGCAAGGTTCGGGGAGGAGGCGGCCGAGGAAGCCCTCTCCCCCAGCGCCGGCGGTGGAGCGGGGGGGGGGGGGGGGGGGGGGGAGGGGGTCCCCCTCAAGGACCTCGGCGCCGGCACAGGGGAGGCGGTCGGGCCGCCGGCGGGCACAGCCGGCGGCGCCCGTGGCCTCCCCCTCCCCCGGCGGCGGTCGGCGGCTCCAGGCTGCCGGGCCACCGCCGGAGTAAGCGCCGACCCCCGGCGCTCCGACCGGGGGCGGCACCAGTGGCCCCTCGGCGGGGGGGGGGGGGGGGGGGGGGGGGGGGCGGCGCAGCGGGCCTGCATGGCCCATGCAGGCCACGCCCCCGCCTCCCGCCCTCTGTATCACCTCCCCCGGCGGTGGCCGGCGGCGCCAGGCCGCCGGACCACCCCCGGAAGAGTCGCCGGCCCCCGGCGCACCGACCGGGGGCACTCCCCGCACCCCCCCCTGGCAGAGGCGGCGGCGGCTAGCGTGCACACTGCATGCAGGCCGCCACCGCCCCCGTGCCGCTCTCGGCAGTAACCCCGGCGGTGGCCGGCGGCGCCAGCTCGCCGGACCACCACTGGAGTGTTCGTCGGCCCCCGGCGCACCGACCCGGGGCGGCGCCGGCCCCAGCCGGCCGCTGCCCGGCGGCGACAGCGGTTACCAACCGTGCGCGAGCGGGGGCCTCACGATCTCCCCCAGGAGATCGAGCGGGGGCCGCACGATCTCCCCCAGGAGATCGAGCGGCCCCCATTTCCTAGTTTCCCGCCCCCCACCTCCATTTGTGCGCCCCCCCCCCCCCCCCCCCCCGCAGCGGATCTGCCACAAATCCGCTGTGGGGGCCGCGGGAGGGCGCAGGGTGCAAAACCCCTGCGCCTCTTCCCTGCCTCTAACCGCACCCCACCCCCCTGTTTCCCTTCCCCAATTTTTTGAGGAAAAATGGGGCCTTTTCAAAAGAAATTTCCTAAATGAAAATTGTGCCCCACTCTTAGGGGCACCTCCTGTATTTTTTTGGGATTTTTGGGAGGAGTTTTACTATTTTTAAAAACCCATTATAAAGTTTATTTTAGGAAATAAAATGCCCAAATGAGTTTCTAAAATTCCCCAAAAATTAGGGGCTCTAAGTATAGGTATTTTGCAAATACTATTAAAGTTGGGAGGTGCGACCTTTTGATTTGATCCCTTAAAGGCTTTTACAAGCAAAAATAGACGCCCGGAAAAGAGCGATATTCATCGAAATAAATCGGCGCCCCTCGACGCATATTTTAAGATGCTTATCAAAATCATGTGTATCAATCTAAAGAATCGACTAAGCTCGGAAAAGCAACGCAAAAATCGGAACGACATCGCGGCGCGGCACCGAAATTTAACCCCGCCGCGACGATAATAAAAGAACGGAGTCGTCGATCGAAGCCTCCTCTTATGGAGTGATTGGACTACTAACCATTTCTTCTTATGCTTTTACTGCTTTCCGTACTTTCAATTAAATCCAGTCTCGCACTGGTCCCCCACACTTATTTTCTGTACTTTCAATTAAATCTAGTCTCGCACTGGTCCCCCGCACTTATTTTCTGTACTTTCAATTAAATCCAGTCTCGCACTGGTCCCCCGCACTTACTTTCTGTACTTTCAATTAAATCCAGTCTTGCACTGGTCCTATCATTATGACCTCTGCTTTCGGCCTACTATTCTGTTTATTACATGGCCTTTGCTTTCGGCCTACTTTCTGCTTATCATTATGGCCTCTGCTTTCGGCATACATTTCTGTTTAATGTTACGGCCCCTGCTTCGGCCTATTTTACTTGCTAGTGCAGAGCTGCCGTGGCAACAAATGCGGTGCTTATCCTCCCTTCGGCGAGGCCTTAGTTGGGGAAAACCCTGAGTTGAGTCTCTCCTCCCAGGTTAGCCCCAAGCAAGGAGCCCTCATACCGCTAAGCCTCCCGGTCCAAGGTCGTGCGACCGGTCAAGTAGAATTGCCACGTGCCCAAGGGTTTGTTTTATATATAGCGGGTGAAGATTGATTGGAAGTGGCGGGTTGGTCACGCTCGCAGACCGTTCGTACCGGTGCGGGTGGGTTGACGACTCATGGCGACAGGGAGATGTGCGCAGCGGGTTATCACCCTCCGAACATGCAGTTTTGCCTCCGCTGGTCGGCCTACAAATCGGCTCGCCGGATGTCGCTCACATCCAGTTGGTACACCAAATTATACAGGAGGGCCTGAATGATACGGTACGACTACATTCAGAAGTGGCAAGACTGGCCACTGTCACCGACGGCCACATCGGTGAGGCCCGCGGGGTTAGCTCCCCTGCTTGAACGAAAGCGGTCTAAACTGTGTCGACACAGGGTCTTTTGTGTGCGTACGGGTTTGAATACCTGGGTGTGTGTCTGCGCGATATAGTGTTGTGTGGTTGCTATACGGCGCAAATACGAGCTTTAGGGCAAGCGACCCTATCTATATATATATATACACATATATATATACATATTCACCTGCTGCTAACCCTCTTCCTTGCTTCGGCTATTTCATTTCTGTCCTTTAGCCGCCCCCCCCCCCCCCCCGGATAAGGATCCGGGGAGGGGATGTATTGTTCTACTTAGCTCTGTGACTAACGGTTACTTCTTATAACCAATCACAGGAAACGGGACATCGCGAAGCCCCCACCCCGCAGGATGAGATACGTGCCTTAGAGATGGCCCGATCGGACACCCCAGCCTCTCCTCCTATCTTCAGAGACGTGAGTGCGAGAGAATAAAGACTAGCCTAGGGCTCCTTGTTGTTTTGGACTATGTAGCCTTCGGGTAATATTTCGTAAACGATAGGCTCCGGCCATATTTAAATGTATAATATAAGCAGTGTGCTTGTTTTCTTTATATTATCTGCTTCCGCTGTGCGATCTGATGTGATGTAATGATTCTTGTGCCTGACAAAGAGACCGCTCAGTGCTTGAGTGGGTGGGACGTCGCCACCCGGAAAGCGCTGGGTGGTCCTCTTTGGGCAGTAAGATTCCCCCCTCCCGGAACTCGGTTCAGTCTGGGGAGGGGGGGGGGGGGGGGTCTTACAAATGGATCAGAGCTACCACGATCCGACCACATGGGGCAGTCTTTCGATCCTCCCTTCCCCGGTTCCGTTTCTTGGTTCGGGACGAACCACGCAGCGGAAGCCTGGTAGACCCTTTAGGTTTAAGGTTAAGGACTCGAGACTGCACGATAGTACACCCACACGCTTTCCACTTCTTTTTCTTTCAGTCCTGCAAAATTCCCTTATTTTTGCAAGTTCTGACACCCGTTGGTTACTTCTCCAGATACCGGAGTCAAGTAACGGAAGGTCCTCCTCTCGAGACCAGTACCACCCTACCACTCCACCACCAGCTCAGACCGCTCCAGCCACAGTTCCGTTCGGAGAGACAGAGCTCGGGCAGACCCTGGTAGCCCTGTTGGCCGCCTTCCAGACAGCCACCTTACGGCCACCCCAGCAGGCCACCGTACCCACCGATCTGCTGACGACATTCCGAGGGCTAAGGCCCCCCACCTTTCGGGGTACAGAGTCAGCCATCTAGGGCGAGGAGTGGGTGGAGAGGGTAGAGGAGCTTCTTGTAGGGATGATGTGCCCAGCAGTAGCCGCAGTGTCCCTAGTGGTGACCATGTTGGAGGGCTATGCCCAGGACTGGTGGAGGGCAGCTAGCCGCTCCACTTTTATAGGGCGACCCCTCAGCACCATTCTCTGGGGGGAGTTCTCAGAGGCCTTCTTAGAGCATTTCATTTCGGATGCAGACCGGATGGCACTCCAGGAGCGGTTCCTACAGATCAGGCAGGGAGATAGGACGGTTCCAGACTACCAGAGAGAGTTTATCCACCTGGCCCGCTTCGCCGGGACCTTAGCAGGTACGGATAGGGACAGGGCGGCCAGATTTTACCGGGAATTACGAGACGACCTCCGTCAGGCCCTGATCATGATTTCCCAGGCATCCTTCCACACGATCGCCTCACATGCCACCGCTCTAGAGATGGACCAGCGGATGGTAGCCCAGCAGCGGAGGGGACACGTAGGTGTTCCCCAGACTCAAGGCCGAGAGAGAGGGGTAGGTCCTCGCAGGCAGGGCCGAGACGGGAGACAGCGTCAGCGTCACCAGCCATATAGACAGGCACCCCAGCCCCGACCAGCACCCCAGCCCCGACCAGCACCCCCAGCCCCAGCACCTCAGGTCGTCCCAGCCGCACGACGAGATGTTCCCTTCGCAGGGAACTGCTACCTATGCCAGCAGCCTGGGCATATACGAGCCTTCTGCCCACAGGCTACCGGGAGACCCGGTTTATGAGCAGTACAGAGAGCGGCAGAGAGAGGACGAGGTGGACGCAGAGGACGTCCCGCAGGCAGGAGGGAGCCGGCTAGGCAGGGCAGAGCAGCACTGCTCGAGGCATACGCGTTGGATCTCCAGCACGGTCCTGCTCCTGACGTAGTGATAGGTATCTACTTCCGATAGTATGATATCCTAGGAGATGTTGTAGCTTTATATATTGGGACTTTTGTATATGTCATCCCTACTCCTGTATATTTGTGAAAAACTTATGATCATAGTATATATATTATCAGGTCTACTTTTGGTAGAAGGTCATCCCGCTAAAACACTATTCGATACCGGCGCCACACACTCTTTCGTTGCACAAAACTTCATCGCTGACAAAGGGAACACGGTGAGATCATCCGGGATGTCGATCCGAATACGACTCCCGGATGGGTCAGACATGACTTCCACTGAGAAATGTTCCTTCCAAGCAATGCTGGGAGGCATAGAGTTCGAAGTCAACGCCACCATCTTAGCAATAACCGGATTCGACATCATTCTGGGGATGGATTGGTTGGCCGAGCACAGCGCCCAAATCAATTGTTCGACTCGAGAAATCCGCCTCAAGAATCCAAATGGACAATTTATCACGCTAGCAGGTATACCCTCCGTCACCCGCATTATCTTAACATCTGCACAAACCGTCAAGGCAGTTCGACGGAAGGACGAGATATACCTAATCTACTTTGAGATGGAGAACACCACGCAAGTACTCGCTAAAGTACCTGTGATCAGGGACTTCCCAGATATCTTCCCAGAGTCACTCCCCGGGTTGCCCCCGCAACGGGAAGTGGACTTCCAAATCAAACTTACTCAAGGAGCCCGACCAGTGTCCCGAGCACCGTACCGGATGGCCCCGAGGGAACTGGCCGAGCTCAAGATGCAGCTACAAGAGTTAGTCGACGCAGGATTCGTACGTCCTAGTACCTCTCCCTGGGGAGCCCCAATACTGTTCGTTAAAAAGAAGGATGGATTGCTGCGTCTCTGCATCGAATACAGAGGTTTGAATAAACTCACTGTCCGGAATACCTATCCCCTACCCCGGATAGATGAACTGTTCGATCAACTGCAAGGCGCGTCCGTCTTTTCCAAGATGGACTTAAGGTCCGGCTACTATCAACTTAGAGTGCGAGAAGAGGACATTCCCAAGACCGCCTTCAGCTCTCGCTACGGACTATACGAGTTCATGGTGATGCCATTTGGGTTAACCAATGCCCCGTCCACCTTCATGGCTTTGATGAATATGGTATTCAAACCCTTCCTGGACCATTTCGTAATAGTCTTCATAGATGATATTCTCATCTACTCAAAGAACAAAACCGATCACTCTAGGCACCTCCAAATGGTACTACTTAAGCTAAGAGAGCACTCGCTCTTCGCCAAGTTTAGCAAATGCGAGTTCTGGATGGAAGAAGTCGGCTTTCTGGGACACACCATCAACAAGAACGGAGTAGCGGTGGATCAAGCCAAGGTGCAAGCGGTACGAGATTGGCCGCCACTTAAGACAACAGCAGACATCCGAAGTTTCCTTGGCCTCGCCGACTACTACCGTAAGTTCGTCGAAGGTTTCTCCAAAATCGCGTTACCACTTACCTATCTCACCAAGAAGGATGTGACCTTCCAATGGTCTCCCGAATGCGAGGCGGCATTCATCGAACTGAAGAACCGGCTGATATCGGCCCCAATCCTAACCCTCCCCTCCGGTACCGAGGGTTTCCAAATCTATGTTGATGCCTCTCTGAAAGGACTGGGGGCCGTGCTTATGCAACATGGCAAGGTGATTGCCTACGCCTCACGTCAGCTCAAGCCGCATGAACTAAACTACGCCACCCACGATCTGGAGCTGGGGGCGGTAGTTTTCACATTAAAAGTCTGGAGACACTACCTCTACGGGGTACGATGCGAAATCTTCTCCGATCATAAAAGCCTCAAATACGTCTTCACCCAGAAAGAGCTGAACCTCCGGCAACGCCGGTGGTTAGAATTTCTCTGTGATTATGACTTCGCCCTCCAGTACCACCCCGGCAAGGCTAATAAGGTTGCAGACGCCTTGAGTCGGCAGCCTCCGAGGACCGGGAGTTGGTTAGAAATGGTGCCAGAGGAGTTAGTCAAATCATTGGCGGAAATGGATATTATCCTCATCGCCCGCAGAAATCTGATGGAATACCAGGCCCAGCTCTACTGGATGGAAATACAGTGCGACATCCGGAATAGGATAAGAGAAGCTCAGAAGATTGACGTAGAAGCAGCCCCGATCATTCAAGCCCTGCAACATGGTGCGTAGGAGGATTACAATTTGTACGATGGCATCCTGCAGTTCAGACACCGCATATTCATCCCCGCATCAGAAGGAATTCGGGAAGAAATCCTCCGCGAAGCGCACCAGACCAGGTACTCGATACACCCGGGAGTAGTAAAAATGTATACGGACCTGCGAAGGACCTTGTACTGGCCAGGAATGAAGAGGGATGTCACCAACTATGTTGCGCACTGTCAGACCTGTCAAATGGTCAAGGCAGAATGTCGAAGCCCAGGAGGCCTACTACAACCCCTGCCCATCCCGGAATGGAAGTTCGAGGATATTTCCATGGATTTTGTCCATGGCTTACCCCGATCCCGTGCAGGTAACGACTCCATATGGGTAGTAGTGGACCGCCTCACCAAGGTAGCCCGATTCATCCCGAACCGGCAAGGTGACGGTGTCGACATTCTAGCCCGACTATTTATCGAGCAGGTAGTCCGATTTCATGGAATACCCAAATCAATCGTCTCGGACCGCGACGGGCGCTTTACATCGAAGGAATGGAGAAGAGTGCAAGCTTATCTAGGAACCAGATTAGCTTTTAGCACCGCCTTCCACCCCCAGACCGATGGGCAGACGGAAAGAACGAATCGGACGATGGAAGATCTTCTCCGATTATGCATAGTGGAACACAACGAACCATGGGAGCAGTTACTACCTCTGGTAGAGTTTTCATATAACAACAGCTTCCAGGCAAGCATCAAGATGGCACCTTACGAAGCCCTCTACGGAAGACGCTGTCGAACCCCGCTATCTTGGGCACAGGATGAGGACCCCGAAGCCTTGGGAGTCACCTACATCAACGATACCACCGCCGCGATAAGATTAATCTGGGAACGCATGCTGGAAGCGCAGAGCCGGCAGGCCAAGTATTACGATGCACGTCATCGGCAAGTGGAATTCCAAGTGGGAGATATGGTTTTCTTGAAGATTAAGCCTATGCATGGGATATCACGAATCAAGAGGCAGAAAAAGCTGGACCCCCGCTATCTAGGCCCGTATCCAGTCATAGAAAGAGTTGGCCCGGTGGCCTATAGATTAGCCCTGCCAGCTGAACTAGGAAACCTCCACGACGTGTTTCACGTCTCTTCGCTGAGACGCGTACTTCGCCAACCCGAGCAGCACCTTCCCACACCACTGACATCAGTACAATCCGACCGATCTGTCCGACTCGAACCTGTGAAGATAGTGGACTCCAAGATCAAAGAGCTGCGGAACAAAACCGTCACAATGGTCAAGATCTTATGGTCAAACGGAGGACGCGAAGAGTTCACCTGGGAACCAGAAGCCCACGTCCGGGAGAGATACCCGGTACTGTTTCCCCAGGTATGTCATCATTTAAACCCCTACTTTAGCCAATTTTCGGGGACGAAAATCACTTTATTTTTATTGGATTGTAACATCCCGACTTTTATTGGGCCACTAGACCCTAGTGAGCCCAATAAAAGTAGGCCCGAGCAGTAGAAAACGACCATTTCGGGTATCGTAGCGCGCCACTACCTCATTATTATGAATAGTGACCGTACGAACCCCGAATTGACTTCCGTCAGTTCCGTTGAACTCGTATGGACAATACGAGCGCAACGGAATTCATTGCACTTCGATCCGAGGTCGTTTGGAGAAAACGACCATTTCGGGTATCGTAGCGCGCCACTACCTCATTATTATGAATAGTGACCGTACGAACCCCGAATTGACTTCCGTCAGTTCCGTTGAACTCGTATGGACAATACGAGCGCAACAGAATTCATTGCACTTCGATCCGAGGTCGTTTGGAGAAAACGACCATTTCGGGTATCGTAGCGCGCCACTACCTCATTATTATGAATAGTGACCGTACGAACCCCGAATTGACTTCCGTCAGTTCCGTTGAACTCGTATGGACAATACGAGCGCAACGGAATTCGTTGCACTTCGATCCGAGGTCGTTTGGAGAAAACGACCATTTCGGGTATCGTAGCGCGCCACTACCTCATTATTATGAATAGTGACCGTACGAACCCCGAATTGACTTCCGTCAGTTCCGTTGAACTCGTATGGACAATACGAGCGCAATGGAATTCGTTGCACTTCGATCCGAGGTCATTTGGAGAAAATGACCATTTTAGGTATCGTAGCGCGCCACCACCCCATTATTGTGAATAATGGCCGTACGAACCCCGAATTGACTTCTGTCAGTTCCGTTAGGATCGTATGACCAATACAAGCACAACGGAACTCGTCGCGTCTCGATACGAGGTCGTATGGATAGTATGCCATTTTAGTCCTATGCAGATCGCCTCAGTGCAACGCACGAGATATAAAACACACGAACCGGGCATCGGCCCCAACAACTCTTATCGTGCCCCGGGAGCCAAGGAGGACCCCGCCCTAAGTTGACTTATTCAAACCCCCCCCCCCCCCCCCGAACTCGAAATTGCTAAAGAAAAGGGGGGGGGGGGAGAGAGAAACCCCCCCCCCCCCCCCCCCCCCCCCCCCAAGGGGGGGGGGGGGGGGGGGGAAGCTGCCCCTATTGGGGCAAGGGGCAAGAGAGAGAAAGGAAGGGGGGGGGGAGAAAATATCTCCCCCCACTCACCCTCCCTTCATACACGTGGAAGGGAGGGAGAGGGGGGGGGGGGGGGGGGGGGGGGGGGGAGCTCCCCTCCTTCCTATAAAAGGAGGGGCAGCCCCTCTCCAATCCCCCCCCACACCACCTCTCTCTCTCTCTCAGCTCTCCTCTGCCGGCAGCCCCCCCAGCCAGCCACCCTCTCCTCCCCCTTGCCGGAGCAAGCCGCCGCCGCCACCTCCTCCCTCATGGCCGGCCGCCCCTCCACCCGAGCCCCTCACCAGGTAGAACCACCTCCCCTCCTCCTTCCCACCTCCCGGAGGAAGACCCCCCTCCCCTGTCGCCGGAGCGCCGCCGGCCGCCGCCCCGAGCCTTGCAAGGTTCGGGGAGGAGGCGGTCGAGGAAGCCCTCCCCCCCAACGCCGGCGGTGGCGCTGGGGGGGAGGGGGTCCCCCTCAAGGACCTCGGCGCCGGCACAGGGGAGGCGGCCGGGCCGCCGACGGGCACAGCCGGCGGCGCCCGTGGCCTCCCCCTCCTCCCCGCACTTCCTGTAGGAGGATAACCCCCTCCCCCGGCGGCGGCTGGCGGCTCCAGGCTGCCGGGCCACCGCCGGAGTAAGCGCCGACCCCCGGCGCTCCGACCGGGGGCGGCACCAGTGGCCCCTCGGCGGGGTGGGGGGGCGGCGGCGCAGCGGGCCTGCATGGCCCATGCAGGCCACGCCCCCGCCTCCCGCCCTCTGAATCCCCCCCCCCCCCCGGCGGTGGCCGGCGGCGCCAGGCCGCCGGACCACCCCCGGAAGAGTCGCCGGCCCCCGGCGCACCGACCGGGGGCACTCCCCGCACCCCCCCCCCCCCCCTGGCAGAGGCGGCGGCGGCTAGCGTGCACACTGCATGCAGGCCGCCACCGCCCCTGTGCCGCTCTCGGCACTAACCCCGGCGGTGGCCGGCGGCGCCAGCCCGCCGGACCACCACCGGAGTGGTCGTCGGCCCCCGGCGCACCGACCGGGGGCGGCGCCGGCCCCAGCCGGCCGCTGCCCGGCGGCGGCAGCGGCTACCAACCGTGCGCGAGCGGGGGCCGAACGATCTCCCCCAGGAGATCGAGCGGCCCCCATTTCCTAATTTCCCGCCCCCCCACCTCCATTTGTGCGCCCCCCGCAGCGGATCTGCCACAAATCCGCTGTGGGGGCCGCGGGAGGGCGCAAGGTGCAAAACCCCTGCGCCTCTTCCCTGCCTCTAACCGCACCCCACCCCCCTGTTTCCCTTCCCCATTTTTCTGAGGAAAAATGGGGCCTTTTCAAAAGAAATTTCCTAAATGAAAATTGTGCCCCACTCTTAGGGGCACCTCCTGTATTTTTTTGGGATTTTTGGGAGGAGTTTTACTATTTTTAAAAACCCATTATAAAGTTTATTTTAGGAAATAAAATGCCCAAATGAGTTTCTAAAATTCCCCAAAAATTAGGGGCTCTAAGTATAGGTATTTTGCAAATACTATCAAAGTTGGGAGGTGCGACCTTTTGATTTGATCCCTTAAAGGATTTTACAAGCAAAAATAGACGCCCGGAAAAGAGCGATATTCATCGAAATAAATCGGCGCCCCTCGACGCATATTTTAAGATGCTTATCAAAATCATGCGTATCAATCTAAAAAATCGACTAAGCTCGGAAAAGCAACGCAAAAATCGGAACGACATCGCGGCGCGGCACCGAAATTTAACCCCGCCGCGACGATAATAAAAGAACGGAGTCGTCGATCGAAGCCTCCTCTTATGGAGTGATTGGACTACTAACCATTTCTTCTTATGCTTTTACTGCTTTCCGTACTTTCAATTAAATCCAGTCTCGCACTGGTCCCCCGCACTTATTTTCTGTACTTTCAATTAAATCCAGTCTCGCACTGGTCCCCCGCACTTATTTTCTGTACTTTCAATTAAATCCAGTCTCGCACTGGTCCCCCGCACTTACTTTCTGTACTTTCAATTAAATCCAGTCTTGCACTGGTCCTATCATTATGGCCTCTGCTTTCGGCCTACTATTCTGTTTATTACATGGCCTTTGCTTTCGGCCTACTTTCTGCTTATCATTATGGCCTCTGCTTTCGGCCTACATTTCTGTTTAATGTTATGGCCCCTGCTTCGGCCTATTTTACTTGCTAGTGCAGAGCTGCCGTGGCAACAAATGCGGTGCTTATCCTCCCTTCGGCGAGGCCTTAGTTGGGGAAAACCCTGAGTTGAGTCTCTCCTCCCAGGTTAGCCCCAAGCAAGGAGCCCTCATACCGCTAAGCCTCCCGGTCCAAGGTCGTGCGACCGGTCGAGTAGAATTGCCACGTGCCCAAGGGTTTGTTTTATATATAGCGGGTGAAGATTGATTGGAAGTGGCGGGTTGGTCACGCTCGCAGACCGTTCGTACCGGTGCGGGTGGGTTGACGACTCATGGCGACAGGGAGATGTGCGCAGCGGGTTATCACCCTCCGAACATGAAGTTTTGCCTCCGCTGGTCGGCCTACAAATCGGCTCGCCGGATGTCGCTCACATCCAGTTGGTACACCAAATTGTACAGGAGGGCCTGAATGATACGGTACGACTACATTCAGAAGTGGCAAGACTGGCCACTGTCACCGACGGCCACATCGGTGAGGCCCGCGGGGTTAGCTCCCCTGCTTGAACGAAAGCGGTCTAAACTGTGTCGACACAGGGTCTTTTGTGTGCGTACGGGTTTGAATACCTGGGTGTGTGTCTGCGCGATATAGTGTTGTGTGGTTGCTATACGGCGCAAATACGGGCTTTAGGGCAAGCGGCCCTATATATATATATACATATTCACCTGATGCTAACCCTCTTCCTTGCTTCGGCTATTTCATTTCTGTCCTTTAGCCCCCCCCCCCCCTCCCCGGATAAGGATCCGGGGAGGGGATGTATTGTTCTACTTAGCTCTGTGACTAACGGTTACTTCTTATAACCAATCACAGGAAACGGGACAGCGCGAAGCCCCCACCCCGCAGGATGAGATACGTGCCTTAGAGATGGCCCGATCGGACACCCCAGCCTCTCCTCCTATCTTCAGAGACGTGAGTGCGAGAGAATAAAGACTAGCCTAGGGCTCCTTGTTGTTTTGGACTATGTAGCCTTCGGGTAATATTTCGTAAACGATAGGCTCCGACCATATTTAAATGTATAATATAAGCAGTGTGCTTGTTTTCTTTATATTATCTGCTTCCGCTGTGCGATCTGATGTGATGTAATGATTCTTGTGCCTGACAAAGAGACCGCTCAGTGCTTGAGTGGGTGGGACGTCGCCACCCCGAAAGCGCTGGGTGGTCCTCTTTGGGCAGTAAGATTCCCCCCTCCCGGAACTCGGTTCAGTCTGGGGAGGGGGGGGGGGGGGTCTTACAAATGGATCAGAGCTACCACGATCCGACCACATGGGGCAGTCTTTCGATCCTCCCTTCCCCGGTTCCGTTTCTTGGTTCGGGACGAACCACGCAGCGGAAGCCTGGTAGACCCTTTAGGTTTAAGGTTAAGGACTCGAGACTGCACGATAGTACACCCACACGCTTTCCACTTCCTTTTCTTTCAGTCCTGCAAAATTCCCTTATTTTTGCAAGTTCTGACACCCGTTGGTTACTTCTCCAGATACCGGAGTCAAGTAACGGAAGGTCCTCCTCTCGAGACCAGTACCACCCTACCACTCCACCACCAGCTCAGATCGCTCCAGCCACAGTTCCGTTCGGAGAGACAGAGCTCGGGCAGACCCTGGTAGCCCTGTTGGCCGCCTTCTAGACAGCCACCTTACGGCCACCCCAGCAGGCCACCGTACCCACCGATCTGCTGACGACATTCCGAGGGCTAAGGCCCCCCACCTTTCGGGGTACAGAGTCAGCCATCCAGCCCGAGGAGTGGGTGGAGAGGGTAGAGGAGCTTCTTGTAGGGATGATGTGCCCAGCAGTAGCCGCAGTGTCCCTAGTGGTGACCATGTTGGAGGGCTATGCCCAGGACTGGTGGAGGGCAGCTAGCCGCTCCACTTTTAGAGGGCGACCCCTCAGCACCATTCTCTGGGGGGAGTTCTCAGAGGCCTTCTTAGAGCATTTCATTTCGGATGCAGACCGGATGGCACTCCAGGAGCGGTTCCTACAGATCAGGCAGGGAGATAGGACGGTTCCAGACTACCAGAGAGAGTTTATCCACCTGGCCCGCTTCGCCGGGACCTTAGCAGGTACGGATAGGGACAGGGCGGCCAGATTTTACCGGGGATTACGAGACGACCTCCGTCAGGCCCTGATCATGATTTCCCAAGCATCCTTCCACACGATCGCCTCACATGCCACCGCTCTAGAGATGGACCAGCGGATGGTAGCCCAGCAGTGGAGGGGACAAGTAGGTGTTCCCCAGACTCAGGGCCGAGAGAGAGGGGTAGGTCCTCGCAGGCAGGGCCGAGACGGGAGACAGCGTCAGCGTCACCAGCCATATAGACAGGCACCCCAGCCCCGACCAGCACCCCCAGCCCCAGCACCTCAGGTCGTCCCAGCCGCACGACGAGATGTTCCCTTCGCAGGGAACTGCTACCTATGCCAGCAGCCTGGGCATATACGAGCCTTCTGCCCACAGGCTACCGGGAGACCCGGTTTATGAGCAGTACAGAGAGCGGCAGAGAGAGGACGAGGTGGACGCAGAGGACGTCCCACAGGCAGGAGGGAGCCGGCTAGGCAGGGCAGAGCAGCACTGCTCGAGGCATACGCGTTGGATCTCCAGCACGGTCCTGCTCTTGACGTAGTGATAGGTATCTACTTCCGATAGTATGATATCCTAGGAGATGTTGTAGCTTTATATATTGGGACTTTTGTATATGTCATCCCTACTTCTGTATATTTGTGAAAAGCTTATGATCATAGTATATATATTATCAGGTCTACTTTTGGTAGAAGGTCATCCCGCTAAAACACTGTTCGATACCGGCGCCACACACTCTTTCGTTACCGGCGCCACACACTGTTCGATACCGGCGCTGAATTTATATGCTTGTGTGTGTATGTGTGTGTGTGTGTGTGTGGCTGTATATATATATGTATGTGTGTGGCTGTATATATATATGTATGTGTGTGTTTATGTGTGTGTGTGTGTGTGTATGTGTGTGTGTTTGTGTGTGTATGTGTGTGTGTATGTGTGTGTGTGTGTGGCTGTGTAAATATGGGGGGGGGGGGCTGAATTTATATGCTTGTGTGTGTATGTGTGTGTGTGTGTGGCTGTGTATATATGTGTGTGTGTGTGTGTTTATGTAAATGTGTGTGTGTATATGTGTGTGTGTGTGTTTATAAATATGGGGGGGGGGGGCTGAATTTATATGCTTGTGTGTGTATGTGTGTGTGTGTGTGTGGCTGTATATATATATGTATGTGTGTGGCTGTATATATATATGTATGTGTGTGTTTATGTGTGTGTGTGTGTATGTGTGTGTGTTTGTGTGTGTATGTGTATGTGTGTGTGTGTATATGTGTGTGTGTGTGTGGCTGTGTAAATATGGGGGGGGGGGGGGGGGGGGGGGGGCTGAATTTATATGCTTGTGTGTGTATGTGTGTGTGTGTGTGGCTGTGTATATATATGTTTGTTTGTGTGTGTGTATGAGTGTGTGTGTGTGGCTGTATATATATATGTATGTGTGTGGCTGTATATATATATGTATGTGTGTGTGTGTGTATGTGTGTGTGTTTGTGTGTGTATGTGTATGTGTGTGTGTGTATGTGTGTGTGTTTGTATGTGTGTGTGTTTACAAGTTTATATGTTTATTTGTTTATATGTTTGAATTTTTTTTTTAAGATGGGTAAGGCGAAAGACGGTGGTGTGTCTGCTATTTGGGATGCAAACGATGTTCTGATTTTTTGCGATATATGCATTCATGAAATAGAGCTTGGTAACCGACCCACAACCCATTTTAGTAAAGAGGGCTGGTTAAATGTGACTACAAAATTTCAACTACAAACTGGAAAAAAGTACGATAAAGTTCAAATGAAGAACAAATGGGATCATTTGAAAAAGGAGTGGAAAATTTGGAGTGAGCTAAAACGTGAGTCCACTGGTTTGGGTTGGAATCCGACTACAAAGACTATAGATGCTTCGGACGAGTGGTGGACTGAGAGATTGAAGGTATTCATTTATTTAAAAATGATGATTTAACTTTATGTTCAATTATTTGCCCTTCCTAATTTGTGTTATAATATTGTAGGTTGTCCCAACGGCCAAAAAGTTCAGATATGCGGGCATCCCCCCTGAGTTAGAGGAACGATTGAGGAGGATGTTCGATTCAGTTATTGCATGTGGACGTCATGCTACCATTCCTGACTTAAGGAGTAATCCACCTGAGTCTACCGACGAGAGAGCGTTGTCCGGTGGGGAGAATGACATCCAGGAGGATAATGTTGCACCACCTCCCCCCGAGGTCACATCGGCGAGGAAGAGGAAGAAAGGAAAGAGAAGTGCCACCAGCTCCGTCTTAGAAGATCTGGCAGAATCTTCAAAGACCATCAGTCGATGCATTCAGGAACATCCAAAGAGCAACCCTTATACTATTACTCAGGCATTAGAGCGGTTAAGTGGATACCCCGACGTTGTAGCGGACGAGAAATTCTATGACTTTGCCATCACATTTCTGTTGGACAAAGGTCATAGAGAGGCATTTATGTTCCTACCGGAGGGTATGAACATAAAGTGGATTTATAACCGCTACAATGGTGGGGGGGTAGAATTATTCTGGTTAGGGTCATGGACTTTGGGACTGTTATTTTTAGTTTTGATGTGTGTGTTTGGATATTTATAGTATTTCTACTGTTGCTACTGTTAGACTGTTATTCATGTTTGACTGTTACTGTTATTCTGCTACAATGTTGGATATTTCTAGTATTTGTATGTTTCTGCTAGACTGTTTACGACGTTTTATGTTATTGTTGTTGTGGTTGTGTTTAGACATTATTCTTATTAATGTCCTGTCTTTTGTGTATCAGAATATGTCTACCAATGACTCTGATGATTCAGAAGATAGCTTTGAGGCTATTCAAAATTATGCGATCGCACATCATCAAAATGTGGTAGCAGCAGTTAGTATCTTAGCTGAAACCAGTTCTCTTTTCAACCAACCAGTACCTTGCATGACTTCGAAGCAAACAGGTGATAAATGGGTAGGAGAAATGCTAGCAGGTTCGACAGTCCGGTTTCATAATTCATTTCGGATGTCCCAAGATATTTTTATGGATCTATTGCATATCTTGAAGGAGAAGTACGGATTTCACGGGACGAGACGGACTGCATCTAGAGAGATTTTGGCACTGACCTTGGACATACTGTCTCATAACGAGGTCATGAGGAAGACATGTGAGCGGTTTCAGCACTCGACAGAGACTGCTAGCAGGTTTTTTGGAGAAGACATTCGCGTGTTGATACTACTGGCGGCCGAAGTGATTCAACCATTAGATAGATCTTTCAGTAGCATACCGCCAGAGATTCTGTATGACACACGTTACATGCCATTCTTTAAAGATTATGTCGGTGCAATTGATGGAACACATGTTCATGCATGCGTACCTGTTCGTGATCAAGTACCGTACATTGGGAGACATGGCATGCCAACACAAAATGTGATGGCTGCTTGTGATTTCAACATGTGTTTCACGTTTGTTATGCCAGGTTGGGAAGGCTCTGCGCATGATAGCCGCATTTTCAATTATGCGCTTCGGGATCCCCGTTACAAATTTCCACATCCACCACCAGGTAATAAGATTTCTACTCCATTTTTTATACTTCTCACCTTTGAAGCATAACGAATTTTGATCCTGGTTTTCAGGAAAATATTACTTGGTGGACTCTGGGTATCCGCTACAAAGGGGATACTTGAAACCATATCCAGAGACACGTTATCATCTCCCGGACTTTGCTCGTGGGGGGCGTGCACCGGAAGGACGCCGAGAGATATTCAATCACGCGCACTCATCCCTTAGAAGTGTCATTGAAAGATCGTTCGGGATTTGGAAGAAAAAGTGGGCCATATTGCGTGATATGCCGAGCTACAGCTTCGCCAAACAAACCGATATTGTGACGGCGACAATGGCATTGCATAATTTTATTCGGAGGCACCCGTCGCGGAGGGATATTGATTTCAATGAGTTCGAGCAGGGAGGTGGTGATGAGGGGGTGAGCACACAAGGGCATCAAGTAGTTTGTCCTGATACAGCAGGCGGGGTAGATGAGATGATCACGTTGCGTGAAAATATAGCGCAACAGTTGTACACTTCTAGATCTTAGATGGTGAGATGAATTATTGGTATTTATATCTATTATAGTCAGTATTATCAAGATTGTGTATTTTATGGAACAACATATTTTTTTTTCAAAAACTCCATTTAACCCAAACAAAATTTATAAAACTTCATTTCAATAAGCACTGAAAACTCCATTTCACCCAAACAGTTTTTTAACAAAACTCCATTTCTCAGAAACAGCTCTTTTTCAAAACTCCATTTCTGATCAGCAGCTTTTCATCAGCAACAGCCCAACCAAACGGACCCATAGTGTTGTGTGGTTGCTATACGGCGCAAATACGGGCTTTAGGGCAAGCGGCCCTATCTATTATATATACATATATATATATAAATATATTCACCTGCTGCTAACCCTCTTCCTTGCTTCGGCTATTTCATTTCTGTCCTTTAGTCGTCCACCCCGGATAAGGATCCGGGGAGGGGATGTATTGTTCTACTTAGCTCTGTGACTAACGGTTACTTCTTATAACCAATCACAGGAAACGGGACAGCGCGAAGCCCCCACCCCGCAGGATGAGATACGTGCCTTAGAGATGGCCCGATCGGACACCCCAGCCTCTCCTCCTATCTTCAGAGACGTGAGTGCGAGAGAATAAAGACTAGCCTAGGGCTCCTTGTTGTTTTGGACTATGTAGCCTTCGGGCAATATTTCGTAAACGATAGGCTCCGGCCATATTTAAATGTATAATATAAGCAGTGTGCTTGTTTTCTTTATATTATCTGCTTCCGCTGTGCGATCTGATGTGATGTAATGATTCTTGTGCCTGACAAAGAGACCGCTCAGTGCTTGAGTGGGTGGGACGTCGCCACCCGGAAAGCGCTGGGTGGTCCTCTTTGGGCAGTAAGATTCCCCCCTCCCGGAACTCGGTTCAGTCTGGGGAGGGGGGGGGGGGGTCTTACACACCGTACGGAGCACTGTGCCATGTTGAAAGAAGAAATTGAACGCCTTGTCCAGTCAGGACACCTTGAGGTTTTCCGCGAAGAAGCACAGAAAGATGCCACCGAGGGTCGGTCGTCGGGTCACCGCCGCCCACCATGCTGAACGACCGAAAGAGCTTGAGCAAGCGCAGCGCAAAGGGAGCTCGATGTTACCTTCTCTCTCGTCAAACTTGTATCAGAAACTTATTGGCTCAGAAGCCGCAAGATTGCACTTGCGCATGTATCAATGTTCATTTTCTAATTATGTATTACCTGTCATAAACTATTCAACTGCAGGAACCCACTTTGGGGCCCTGCCCCGGGGACTTTGCACCGCCGTCGATTGAAGGTTCTCCCTTCTCCTCCGCCATCGAGTCCCGACGTCGTAGGGGTCTGCCCCCCTTACGTTCGCCTCCGGTTTGAATACACTCGCTATTCACCGCTAATTCCATTAGGGACCAACTAGAGTTGCACACTTAGCGCAATTTGGATGAAGTTTTTAGTATGACCAGTAGAGTAGAGTCCAAACTTAGGTCAACGGATAGACCTCTCTAGTCTTGTCGTTGCCCCCACTTTCATGGTCAAAGAGTCCCCTAGTGTTCTCACCCCCATGAGCACCTTAGCCCCACCTATCTCCACAATATTACTTCCTTCGGTCGAGGAGATTATTACTGAGCCACAAATTCAGGAAGGAGAGCTCTTTCGTACTCATCATATCATCTCAATTGAAATTGTGGCTCCACTTGCCCCCACTATGTCACAACCTTTAGCCGCTGAGTTCTTTCATGAGCCCCTGCTCCCAGAAGAAGAGCTTGTTAGCGACATCACTCATCTTAGATGACACATTTGATCTCCGTGTTTCCTGATTCTCCTAGGCTATTGTCATCACCTACCCATGAGCCCTCAAGTATTATGTATAATGGCCACTTGCCTTGACACAAGAATCATCACAGCATATTGATTTTATATTTGAGGATCGTCATTTTATGTAATTTCATTGCCCTATGAATATAAACGTGCCCAACGAACTCTTTTGTCAAATTATCGATATGTTCATGAGGACTAGTTATAAGATTAGAGCGAATTCCTAAAATTTTCACTCCAAATAAAGACGCGCTTTAAAGGATTTCTAGATTTTATCCGGTAATATGTTTGGGGTAGTTGATCTTGGTCTAATAGACCCTCGTATGTGTCACATGAGAGCGTTTGATGCGTCATGGTTTAATAATTCCACAGGTGAGGCATACTTGCTTCCTACCTTGCTTCTTTGATCCCCACTTTCCCCCATACCCATCTTTTTGATGCTCTGATTTTTGCTGATTATTTAAAGATTACACATAAATTATGACTAACAGTTTACTAGCATCTTCAAAAAATCACAATTCCATGATTGATTTTATCACCGGGAATTATATTTTTTCTGAAGATGATTAGTTTCTTGCATTTTTCAGGAAAGAGAGTTTACCTACAGGTCATGAGCTGCATCGAATGATCCTTTCTTTGCTTTGCTACCTACCGCAACCCACAACATGACAGTATCGGAGCAGTTCCAGATCGACGTTTGGATATCCTAGTAGCAGGTCACATCATAGTCTCGCCAGGGTCGAGCTCTTTCAACCCCAGGAGAATTGATGCAATCTGAGTCGCACTCGTGTCATTTTATTTTATGCATTTTTTTTATTTGGTATTTTGTAGCATATGTATTAGCGCATTTGCATTTTATTTCGCGCACTGATTACGACTTATTGGAGGTGATTGTCCTATAATTCCCTGAATTAAAAAAATCCATCAAATTGGGAATAAAGGTAATTAAGGCAAGCACCCAAAGATACATTAAAATTAAGCATATTTTAATTTAGGCAACATTGAAATTAAAATCAAATTTAACTTTTGGAATTAAGCGAAATCTTTTGAATACCACATATTTGATTCTTTCTATATGCTAAACTGGGAATTAAGATACATATTTGATTCTTTTGAAATTCCAACACCAATACCTTGGACAAAAAAAAGGTATTATATGCTAAACTGGGAAGTCAACATAGTTTCTATTATATCTGCCCAGATCTTCTTTCAGTGGCCCTCCATTGTGTTCCTTGATGGGAAGAAGTAGATGATGCTTGGCTCACAGAATTTCCATCAAAGCCTGATTCATCTCCTCCTAGATGGTAACCTCGTCGTGGTCCGCTCACCTGAATTTGATAGGAAAGAGAAAGGTAACAGAATTGAAGCTCTGAAATAAAGTAGAGGGAGGAGCATCAAAATTATAAATCAATGTGCAACTCACAGCCTCCAAGCAGACTGATAGAATGGTCATCCCAGGCAAAGCATCAAGACCATGCTACATGGAGTAAAACAGAAAAAAATAAAAATAAGTCTTGAATAAGCTTTTATAGGTAGGTAATATGGACTAGAATCGAAGAGAAACCAACCTGATGTTCTACACGAGTCTTATAGATGAAACCTCCACAGCACGATGCAAGTAATAACACAATTAAGCTGAAAATACTACTATTATGTAAATGTCAAGCAACCAAAACAGTATAATACGAGATTATTGTCAAAGAGAATTACATACAAAATAAATAACTTGAAGCGTATTATTACTCATATGACAAAGGATGGGGAGTATATAAAGAAAGCTCATACAATCATGAGTTTGACAAAATACAATGAAAAACGAAGAAAACAAAGAGAAAGCTAATACTCATTTCCAAATGCATTAAAGCTCAACCAATGAAAGTTCTCACAAAGGGAAAGAGCGTTTCTGAATGGTATGAGCCTTGGAGAAACAATCAACTATATGCAACTATGATGAAATGTGCAACAACATAATGGTCCCATAAAAGAAGATTTCGTCCGTTCATGGATAATGAGCTTAGTTGCATCAAAATTAAAGAAAAATACTGAGCTTAACTAATAGTTTAGACCTCAAAAAACATAAACATTTTTTTAGAACAAGTGATGAAGTTCTATTAGGAACAACACAATTAATTGGGCTATGGGTGGGAGAAGTTCGGAGATGAGAGACCTCCTAGGAAGTACTTGAAGGCCATATAATAAAAAATAAAAAAATTATGAGATTCAGCTTAATATGAGTTAGTCTAAACCAAAGCTAACAATATCTCTGATATTGTTTGTTGGGTCATAGTAATATCCCAAAATCTGACTCGTATTATTACTTTACATTTAGAGTTCGATCAAAATTTGTTTTGACGTTGTCATAGTCCAATTGAAGTACATTTCTGGCTAAGAAAAATTGTAACATCTGAAATTTACTCATGTTGTGCATTTTAATTTCAGGATTCGATTATGCTTACTATTCTTTGCATCACCATGAGATCGAGAGATCTATGCTCGTTATTATTATTATTTTTTTGTTAAATAATAATTTTTATTAACAGGGAATTAACAAGTTTTACTTTCATACCATTTAGAGGTTTGGGAGGGCTTTCTCAGATAGTATGATTTTAATGAGTAATAGTAATCTGATAATTAAAGAGAAACTTAATTTTTATTCCTTAGTATTTATATGTAAGTATAAGCCGACCCCTTCAAGCAGACGACACTTTCAGTTTCTTTTGTAGAAATATTAACTTAGGCCATGTACAAAGCTCATGTAAAGACCCGTTGTTGGCATGTTTAATTTAGTCCCACATCTTAATTTAGAGTTGAGGGTTCACTCCTTCCTATATATGTACAAATCCTTGTATTGATTAACGAAGTTAAAAAGAAATAAATCTTTTTCTCTTTGCCCTTTTTATGTTTGGGTACTAGCACCCCCTATTCAGGCTACTCGCTTATCCCTGCCCATTCTCCACCCTTCATTTAAAGCATGCCCACCCGCATCTTTTATAGGCTCTTCGGACCCCTGTGTCTCGCAACACCTCCACCTAAGATCTCGCCGCTCGTAGCACTCAACCTCGGTCGCTTCACATGAGCGCTCTTGATGCTCACCATTTCAGCTTTGATTTCGCAGCTCCTCTACCTGCAGATCTCGCCACTCGTGACCTCCGTGGTTTCTCCGCTCCTCTGCTTGAAGATCTAGTCGTAGCTCCTCTGCCTGAAGATGCCATAGCATCTCATATGCCTGCAAATCTCGCCGCAGCTCCTATGCCTGCAGATCTCGCCACAGCTCCTATGCCTGCAGATCTCGCCGCAGCTCCTATGCCTGCAGATCTCGTCGCTCGTGGTTCTTGCTTCGATCTCGCCGCTCATATTTGATCTCGCCGATCCTGGATTGGAGTGTGCGTCGATTGCTCTCAGCGACCCTAACAGTACCTCGTCCGACGACTTCCTCCTGCACACCGGCTCCTCTGATCCGACGACTTCCTCGATTGCTCTCGCTGACCCGCTGCTCCTCTGAACGATCTCTCCAAAGCTTGTTTATTACTCTCTGAGCTCGCAACAACTCCTTTGACCCGAGACTCCTTTTTGTTTCTCCAGCGCTAGCCGCGGCTTTTTCTCGGTTGTTTCATCTAGCACTCACGAGACCTCTATTTCCTCTACTTCTCTCACGACAATGTCTCATCCCGCGGGAACAAATGCTACCTCCACCCTCCCTACACTCGCTCAGGCCCCTCTCCCTGACATTCGGGATGAACTCCGTATTACAACAATCTCCCTCACCGGGAAGAAAAACATTGTTGAGTGGGTACACTCTGTGCTTCGCGTCCTCTATACCAAAGGTCTTCATCATGTCAATCACGATACCCTTGGTGAGCCTACAGAGCAATGTCTCCGGAATGATGGACGCGTACAGTCATGGATCCTCAATACCATGGATAGTGAGCCATATCGCATGGCTATGCACCGCGAGACCGCTAAGGCTATGTGAGATGAACTAAAGACCCTGTACTCTGGGCAGGACAGCCTTCATCATCTGTTCGATATCTTTCGGGATCTCCAGGACGTTGAACCTGGTTCTGAAGGTGATCTAACATCCTTTGTTGTTCAATACAAGACACTTATCGAGGCCTGGATTCAGCACCAGCTTCCGAAGCTGGATCTAGCTACCCAACGTGCTCAGAAGGAGGTTGCCGGCATAGCTTTAATGATGGCACAACTACCACCTCATCTCCACAGTGTTTGTGCGACCATTTTATCTTCTCCAACTATTCCTTCCCTCTCAGATGTGTGCTCCATGATCTTGAAGGTGATTCCGCCCATCGATCTCTCAATGCATCACTCTCCCGCCCTCCTCCAACATTCTCCTGACGCTCGTCCTCCACCTCCTGGGCACCTGGGAGGTCGTCATTGAACTCAGGGCGGTAAACACGATACCCGCAATCGCTCCAAGGGGCAGAACACTCGCCTTTGTACCCAATGTGGGCGGCCAAATCATACTGAGGCAACCTGTTATCGCAAGCATGGGTTCTCGCAGCATCCCCACGCCTCTCAACACCATTCTTCTTCTGCAGTGGATGGTCATGTCACCTCTCGCTCTGACATTGACACCTTGAGAGAAGAACTACAGCATCTTCGGGGACTGGTGACGTCCGACTCCGTTTCCTCTAACTCCAATGAAGGTATATCGTGTTTTTCCCATAGTCCCTCTTGGATAGTGGACTCTGGGGCGATAAATCATATTAGGCGCCAGAAGTCTTCTCAGTATACAGACTCTGCTTGTTTGAAGTATATCACGGTGGACAATGACGACACCACCCCGGTATACGGCTCCGACGATGTGCCCCTCACTCCGTCCCGCTCCCTCCGCTCTGTCCTTTATGTTCTAGGCTCTCAATTCAACCTTCTATCTGTTAGTCGTCTTACTAATGAGCATGATTGTTCCATCACTTTTTTCTCCTTTTCCTTTGTGGTGCAGGATCGGCGGACGAGGAATATCATTGATAGGGGATGACTGCCAAATGGGCTCTACACTATGGACCTTCCCACCTCAGTTCTCTACTCTGTTAGTTCTGTGGATTGGCACCGGCGCCTTGGTCGTGCTCCTCTTTATATTCTGCAGAAATCTCTTCCGGATTTTTCCTTTTCTGATTTTACATGTGAATCATGTAATACAGGAAACAACACCGCTCTACCTCCCCCCCCCTACTGTACTCAAAGCTTCGCTCCTTTTGATTTAGTGCATTAAGATATCCGGGGCCTGTACAAAACTGCTAGTCTATCTGGATTTCATCATTTTCTTACATTTATTGATGATCATTCTCGTATTACAAGGTTGTATTTGTTGCGATCGCTCTGAAATGCTACATATTTTCCGCTCCTTTATCGCTGAAACCCATACACAATTCTCGCGCTCCATAAAAATCCTCCGAACTGATAATGCGCGTGAATATATTAGCCACGACTTCCAGGAAACTTGTGCAACGTTTAGCATTCCACCAAACCTTCTGTGCATATACCCCACAGCAAAATAGTGTCGCCAAACGGAAGAACCGTCGCCTCCTCGAGGTTGCTCGTTCTCTTATGTTTCAAGTACAGGTCCTCAAGATCTATTGACACTTCGCAGTCTCCACCGCATGCTATCTAATTAATCGCACGCCCTCTTCCGTTCTTAAATTTACGACATCGTTCTCCATCCTCTTTTCTTCGCAATCTCTCTTCCCTTTGTCTCCTCGTGTCTTCGGCAGTGTCTCATTTTCCATTATTTTGGCCCTGCCATGAACAAATTGGCACCACGCGCTACCAAGTATATATTTGTTGATTACTCTCGCCCATAAAAGGGCTATGTATGTTATTCTCCCACTACTTGCAAACTCTTTACATCCGCGGATGTTACTTTCCTTGAGGACCAGCCCTTCTATTCCTCTACTTCTAATGATACCTTATTACTTGATATACCACGACCTAACGTCCATGCGGACCTCCCTGCCAACAACAATGCCCCTCCTCTGCTTCTAACACCACCTACTGTACTCCCACACTCGCCTACTCCTCTTCGTGTCTACACCCGCCGTCGTACTTCATCTAATGCCCTAGGACAGGTACCTCCTACCAAAGACCCTCCATGGCCAGCTGATCCGCCCACGACGTCTACCGCTCATCCTCTTTCTTAGCATGTCTCCTTACACCGCTTGTCTCACGAACTTCACAGGTTTGCGACTTCTCTGTCTTCTATTTTCACCACCTCTTATGTGTAGGAGTCTCTTCAAAATTCGGGGTGGCGGGCAATGATGGATGAAGAAATGTCTGCCCTCTGGGCAAATCAAACCTGGGATCTTGTCCCCCTTCATCCTGTTCACTCCCGTGTCGGGTGCAAATGGGTCTTCACTATGAAGCATCGTCCTGATGGGATCGTTGAACGCCTCAAAACTTGTCTTGTGGCTCGCGGGTTCACTCAACAATATGGTCACGACTATGAAGAGATTCTCCCCAGTCGCTAAGTTGAATACCGTTCGAGTCTTGATCTCCTTGTCTGTCCATCGTCATTAGCCGTTGCATCAACTCGACATCAAAAATGCTTTCCTTAATGGTGGTCTTGCTGAGGCTGTCTACATACAACAACCTCCTGGTTATGAAACCATGGGGGAGTCTTTTGTCTGTCACCTTAAGAAATATCTTTATAGCCTCAAGCAATCTCCTCGGGCTTGGTTTGATAAATTCAGTCGAGTCGTTCGGGATTTTGGCTTCACTCGGAGCTTAGCGAACTTCTCCATGTAAACTTGTCACCGCCCGGCAGGAACGGTGATACTTCTGGTCTACACTGATGATATTCTCATCACGGGAGATGGTCTGCACAATATCTCTATGATCAAGAAGCACTTGACTTCATATTTTCAAACCAAATATTTGGGCAACCTCCGGTATTTCTTGGGCATCGAGGTAGCTCGTCGACAAGATGGACTAGTCCTGTCTCAACGGAAGTACTGTCTAGACCTTCTTCAAGATGTCGCCTATTCAGGATGCAAACCTATAGACACACTAATGGATGCCAACCACAAGCTCTGCGCTCATACAACCGACTCAGATTTACTTCTCCCTAATTTGGAGTACTATCGTCGTCTGGTTGTCAAGCTTATCTATTTAACTATCACACAACCCGATATATTCTTTGTTGTTGGGGTGGTCAGCTGTTTCATGCATGCTCCTCGGATGTCCCACCTTCAGGATGTCGAGCAAATTTTCCAGTATCCGAAGACTGCCCCAGGCTAAGGGCTTGTGTATAAGCCATCATCTTCTCTATCCTTGGTTGCTTACTCTGATGCAGACTATGTCAGTTCTCTAGATGATCGTAGGTCTACGAACGGCTGCTCACATACTTTGGAGGACACTTAGGGTTCGTTTAGCGGGACGGATTCACCGATGTCGTGCGGCCGTCATCGCCAGGCGTTTGGCGGGGGCGCGGGCGGGTGGTGGGGATCCGCCCCTGCTGGAAATCCGCGGATTTCCACCGCGCAGAGGCGACCGCGGTCGCCTCCGTGAGGTTTTCCTCCGCGGGAAATCCACACTCCCAAACCGGGACCTAGTCACTTGGCGAAGCAAGAAGTAAATCGTGGTGGCACGCTCGTCTGCAAAGGCTAAGTATCGTTCAATGACATTTGCTGTTTTTGAACTCACATGGTTGGAAAGTATTGTTATTGATCTTGGTGTGAAACTCTCATTTCCGGCAATTCTCTGTTGCGATAATCAGGCTGCTATCCATATTGCCGAGAATCCCGTGTTTCATGAGCGTACCAAACATATTGAAGTTGGTTGTCATTTCATCTGGGAAAAAGCTCAGCTCCGCAAACTTGATTTACGACATGTGCCCGCTGCTGAGCAGATTTCTGATGTTCTCCCCAAGGTCTTACCGCGCCCACTATATCGACAGTTCATTTCCAAGATTGGCGCCTACAATCTGTATGCTCCAAGCTTGTCGGAGAGTGTAGAAATATTAATTTAGTCCATGTACAAAGCCCATGTAAAGGCCCGTTGTTGGCATGTTTAATTTAGTCTTACATCTTAGTTTGGAGTTGAGGGTTCACTCCTCTTTCCTATATATGTATGTACAAACCATTACATTGATTGACGAAGTTAAAAAGCAATAAATCACTCTCTTTGTATTTTAGATTTCTACATCTTTCACACATGTCTTCCCCTCTACCGTAACTGATGATGTCTCCTAAGGAATAAAGACGTTCGCTCAACATTTTCTCTCATCTCTGGAGGAAAGAGAACCATAGCCTAAATGTTTTCATCCTCCCATCGTCTAGGGAGGAAGCAAGAGCTACACGCTGGAGCCGCTCTTCTGTTGGTTGAAGCGTACGTTAGCTACACTCTGGCTTCGAATGTCGCAGATCGACGACCAACTTGTTCAATTCTCGTTGGCAAAGGATCGAAATCTCTTCTCATTTAGCCGACGTCTAACCTTCAACCATCAGAGGTCAGAATCCTCTCTGATTGGAGCTCTATACCAGTGAATCGTCGATTCTAGGCCTTGATCCCTACCACGAACTCTTTAGTTGTCGATCGTCTTGATTGACTAGGTATCTCACACATTTGTCTTTTGTATCTTTTCTCCTTCGAATTCTTCTTTCTGTGGAAGAGTAGAAGGCCGGATTTGTTCAATTATTATGACAAAATTGTTTGTCCCTCATGTAGGAACCGTTAACAACTTCTTAACCACTTGAAATCAATCACCCTCAGCCGACCTTCCGGTGTGAAGGCTGGGTTCTTCACGTGGAACGAGGAAGGAGAAGGTTAATGCATTTTCGTAGTAGATCAGAGAAAGAACACTCGATGATTTCATATAACATAGAAAAATCATGTCTCCACACCGCATCTGCGGGGGTCAGAACGTTGAGGTAAGAAAGTCTCTTTCTCTTGGTTAGACATATCAAGTCAATACAATTAAACTAGATATATACAACCTATAGACGCGGAATTCATGTCAAGTTCGGATTACGTGATGCATTGCATTTCAACCGAAGTATAATATTCATATGCGATAATATATCTCATGAAGTTATCAATTGAATGTTTATGAAAAAAACACTGTTACATGGGTATGGAAGAAATATGAAAAAACATTGTGTAATGATGTGTATTGAAAGATGCAACCACGATATAACCCAAAATGTAAGCATGAATTAAACGATAAGTCTTTAGACATGTGGGCCTATACATGTGTCTCCATTAGGTGAGCACGCCGACCACTAGATGCATGGATCGTTAGGGGGTATGAATGGTGTTTTCTTTCATGATTGATGGACGCACACCATCATACTCATAGGGCACAATAGATCATATGAGCCTCATCAGGGGTCGATGACCCATTTTTTCATGTATGGAAATAGTAAGATGCGAGTTCGTGTTCCATGCTTGGGATGCATCAGAGCACCTTAGTTTCCAATAGAGACTCAAATCCCAAAATATGCATAGTAAGCTATGAAACACAAATCTAAGAAGAATGTGAATTTGAGTCATCTCAACTTAACAAAAGAATTCAGAACTAGGAATCTATATGCTTCAATGATTTAAAATTATGTTTAGAATAGTATGACAAATCACAGAAAACATGATTTATGTTATTACGTTTTATTTATGTTAAAGCATGCATAATTACCAAGCTATAATCATGATCCCTAGATTCAGTTGTTGTGTGTATAGATATTCATATATGTTTACCTATGTTGTTTTAGTGTCACTGAGAGGAAGTATCTTTCTTACTCTTCTACCTTGGAGATCCAATGCCGCTTATCGATCATTACCGATGGGTTTTCATGACTGTTGATCGGCCCTTCGGCCTCACTCATTGGTCAACAATAACTTAGAGAAGCGTGTCTCCATGCCACGTCTACTAACGAAGAAGTTTTGAAAGGAATTATTTTCCTCTCGGTTAGGCATTTCACGAATTCCATAGAGTTGATTTTATAGATTCATGTAATTTGATGCTTAGATATGAATTTTAGGAAAGATTTGATTGTATGCTAATGGATTTCACTTTAAGTCATATGATAAAAAATGATAAGTATATTATCATGGATAATGCTCATTAAACTTTATCAACAAAGTAATCTGGCATATATTGAAGAACAAATAAAATTATGAACTCTTTGGCAAGTGGATTACGAGGATGACATCCTAGAATGAATCAGCAGACCATTATATGAAAATTTCAGTAGGAGCACTAAGGTGTTTCTCTCATGAACGGTATATGCATGACATCATACTGAAAAGGCACAATAGAATATGAGTCCAAAACGAGGAACTACGACCCATTCTAGTCAGATGTTAGATATGTTTGGACGTGAGTTCATGTTTCGCGCAAGGATGATATGAACAAGCAACCATATATCAAGAACACAAGAAATAACTTGTAATATTGCAGTGAAAAATGAAAGGAGGATATAACTAATAAGATAAGTGTTACGGGAAAACCTATAGAACGCCGGTAATTGTCGAAAGGAGCGGTCGGAGGCGGGAATCGAAGGATGATACTGTGGAACCAAAAACCCGTCTGCCTAAGCGAGGTGCGCTCTAGAGAGAGAGCGCTACTACAATCTCTTAGCAAGACAAGATGAGAGATTTTAATTTCTTTAATACCTTCATTTCATGCACTACTTGCCTTTAAATAGGCTTACAGGACTCTTAAAGGATAACTACTTACTATTAACTCATAACCACTAATAATGACTCAAAATAATAATCATAAAAGACAAGATTCAAAACGATAATAATAAAGACAACTTAAATTAAAGATCATAGGCATGAAGCCCTACAACAACTAGGCTTGGAGCCCATAACATCACTCCGGCCCAGCAAAATGAGCTTGCCCTCAAGCTCAGAGGGAGATCAAGGCTCCGTGTCTGGTTCACTTGATTCCGTCATCATCAGAGCCCTCCACTTCCATATAGAACAACCTTTTGGAGCAATGACCGGGAGTGTAGTGCTCGTCGCAATTATAACATAACTCTTTTGCGCGTCATTCACACATGGTTTCATGAGACAGACGTCACATATATGGGGGTTTGGTCTCTCAGGGTGTTTGGGATGCCACATGTGGGTCGATAATTGCTACAATCCATTTGCATTCGATGCTCACAAAGCCTGGGTAGGCTCATCTCAGTAACTAAATCTCGGGGGTCTTAACACCCGATGTCCATTCGCATGCGTTCCTGAAGGCATGCTGTAAAAATGCAACTTGCATCTCTGGATGTATCGTAACGTGAGCCAGAAGCCTGTAATGTAGCGAGTGCATCGAAGGGATTGTTGCGGTTGGGAGGACCAAATCGCATGTTGCAGAACCTTTTGAAGTCACCCCAAGTCATCCCTAGTTGTTCGATATGCAATCGAAAGCTGAGCTGAATCGAGAAGGTGGAAGGATGCCAGATGAATCCATTCCCATATAGAAGTTTGTTGGTGGCCAAAAACTGCTCGCACCGGGTGAGTCATCTAAATGGATCTATCTTTCCATCATATGGGAAAGTCCAACTTAGTGCAACGAAGAACAATGTGAGCTTCCTGTTGTACAAAAATTGGTGGCGTGGGTGTGTAGCGGGTGTGTAGCGGGTGTGTAGCAGGTGGTAGAGGTCCATGAATGCTATTGGTATGGTCCTATGATGGCACTGTAATGACTTGGACGGATGGTGTGAGACTGTCGAGCCTGGTCTGAATGACGACAAGAGCTTCTTGGTGCAATTTTTCCCCATCAGTTTGTTGCGACAAGTATATGCATTAACGCAATAAGCTGGTTCATTTGGTATGAGGAGTCCCCCATTCTCTGAGAGGACGAGAATGGGAGCGAGTGACAGGCCGACTTGAGTCCTCGAGGATGGATGTGGAGTGCGTGCTCGAAGTACCACAAGATCCACAACACTTTCTTATGATGTCGTCGATTAATAAGGCCACCAAATCTGCTTGTGCCCTAAATTAATTAACCCGAGCTCACTTAAATAGTAAGGGCTCATTGCTAGCAAGCGTTGTGCTCCAATAATAGTTGACTGTAGGCGTTGGGCTCGATTATGCACTTGAAAGGAGGTTATAGGGCGATGGCTAGTTGTATGGGGCTTGAGATGGAAGGAAAAACGTGTGCTCTGGCGCAGGAGGACAACAACTGTGGCGTGCGACGAAATCGGTGCGGTGAAGAGTTGCTTGCGTTGACGGCAGGCGTCGACGGCAGGGACGAGGGAGGGGGCTTCAACTTCTTCTGCAGACGACGAGGGAGGGGGACTTCAACTTCTTTTGCAGACGACGAGGGAGAGGGTTTCGAGTTTTTTCTGCAGACGACGAGGGAGGGGGCTTCGACTTATTTTGCAGACAACGGGGGAGTGGGCTTCGGCTTCTTCTGCAGACGGCGGAGGGTGTGCTTCAAAGATGGAAGGAGCGTGTAGGCTTGCTTTTCTGCGTGCGTCCAGCGAGGAAGGAATGTGCTTCGACTTATTCTGCAGACGACGGAAGGTGTGCTTAGGCGATGTAAAGGAGCGTGCTAGCTTTCTCTTTTGTGTGTGCCCAGTGAGGAAGGAGCGTGCTTTAGTTTCTTCTGCATACGACGGAGGGGACATCAGCTCCTTTTGCAATAGGGATGCGATGATGGGGGTCGAAAAGCTTAATATCAAGTTGTTACGGGCAAACCCGTAGAACATTGGTAATCGTCGAAAGGAGTAGCTGGAGGCGGGATGACGGAGGAGGATACTATGGAGTCAAAACCACGACTGCCTAAGCGGGGTGTGCTAAAGAGAGAGAGAGCTCCACAATCTCTTAGCAAGACAAAAGGAGAGATCCAAATTTCTTTGATACTTTCATTCTATACACTACTTGCCTCTAAATAGGCTTACGAGAATTTTACAGGATAAATACTAACTATTAACTTCTAACCACTAATAATGACTCGAAATAATAACAATAATAATAATAAAATACAAGACTCAAAACGATAATAATAAAAACTTAAATTAAAGATGATTGGCACGAAGCCTAACAACAACTAGGCTCAGAGCCCATAACAATATGCTCGTTCCCAACTCTTGAGGGCAGGATCCCGCTGTAAGTCCTCTCTCGCTCCCTCATCGGTAGTTGTTACTTCAGTGGGATCTTTCAGAGCAAGCCATGATCATAATAATCCGCAGATTACTACTATTCCTCTGGATGATTCCAACTACCTTTCTTGGTCTTGCACCACCACCTTGGTGCTCAAGACTTAAGAGTCATCGCCTATTTGGTTATGTGAATGGCCTCAACAAGGAACAGTAAAGGACTCTCCAGATTGGATGCAATGAGAGTCAGAAAACTCCTTAGTCATATCCTAGCTTACAAATTGCATGCAAGAGACCATTGCTCACAACTATTTGTTTCTAGACATTGTTGTCGATATTTGGAAGAGAGCAGAGTCTACTTACTCCCGCAGGGGTAATGCCGCCCAAATCTTCCAGCTAAGATGGAAGATATCCTTACTTCGCCAAAGGTGATCATTCTCCTTCAGTTTATTACTTAAAGTTTACACAATTATACTAGGAATACGACCATTTTGATCCCCTCACGCTTGTTAGCCATAAGGATGAGGTATTGTGCAATAGGAGTTTGATCTACGACAGAATTTGCTTCCAAATTCTGCTCCTGAAAGTTTCGCACTTGTTACTACTACTCCCATTCCAAGTCTCAGGAAAACACGTGATGCTAAGATCAAGGGGTCCGGATTTATGAGTATTTTGGAAAGGCCACCACACCAGGGATACCTGCTTCAGACTCCATGGGTTTCCACCACAGAGAGGAGGTGTTGCACTACGGGGTGGTCGTAGATATGGGAGACCTTATGTAACATCCCCAAAACTACTAGGCCCCCTTAGTACAAGTTTTGACACTCTCCCCTTCTAAACAAGCTCCCTAGACCAACAGGATATTGGGGTGACACTAGGATGAACTCCCTAACCAATGTACAGAACCTTAAGGTTGAGAGCAGCTAACTTATTAAGAGGATTTGGCCTCTAGGGTCTCTTTTTAGGATCCCAATAGCTCAATGAGCTCTTTCAACCTAGAAATTAGGGTAAAACCCAAAGGGCCCCATTATGCCCCCCAGGCTCAATAAGTGAGATTAAGACCCCCCTTGTGCCCCCTCCACAAAGCTCCACCAATCTAGGACCCTTAGAGTCCATTGGATTCATTTGAATCACTCACATTAACCTAGGTGGGCTTGAGCCAAGCCAAATCTCAAGTAACCCATTAGGTCATCATGGGTTAAACTGGTTTCTCCTTGGGCCCTAGCCCAACCTCAAGCCTCAATCAATCCATGACATGGCTGATTTACCCCCCTTTATATGATGAATTAAATAGGTTGTTAATTAAAGGGGCCATTTTTTTTGGGAAAAGGCCAAAATAGGAAGAGAGAGAAAGAGAGGAAGTTTTGAGCACCATGCCAATTGGCACACTCACCTTAACCCAATTTTTTCAGTTAACCTTGGAGAGTAAACCCCCCCCCCCCCCCCCCCCCACCATTTTTTGAGCTGAGGTGGCAACCATGCATGGTCATGGGGGGGGGGGGGGTGAAAAATTGGGTGAATAGTGCTTTTCAAAGGGGTGATTTCACCCACCTTGAATGCGGGCTTAGAGTGCCAAATGGCACCTCCCTTCCATCTCTCTCTCTTTACCCGACCTCAGGCTTGGTGCCCAGCTGGTTTGGCTCAAGCTGGAAGCCATGCATTGGGCGTTTGAGAGGTGGCATTAATGGCCGAACCTCCAATGTGAATTCACTACTATTAACTCCCCCTCAGCCTCATTTGAGGGCACCTTCACGATCAGTGAACCCCACGAGGACGATCCCCCAACTCCGGCGAAGCTTTCGAGCTCAGAACCCCCATTCGGCCATGGCTTCCGGCGGCGACAACTCACGCATGGGAACAAGGGCAAATCCGCGCCTCCGACCACCAACTCAGGCCCGTACCTCTCCCTCTCCTCTCGTGCTAGCTATCTAGATCAAATAGGAGGTGAGACGAGCTCAATCGAGCGGGATCCACCACTGGTTTTCACGGGTTTTCCCGTCAAAATCATCCTCCCCCTTTCCTTAATCCGGCCGCCACTGTTAGATCAAGACCGCCACCCCGATAGCCCCCACCTCCGTGAAGGTGGTGGGGGTGGTGGCCGGCCGTGGAGGCAGGTAGATGGCCGGGAAATCGGGCTCAAAGGTAGCCCAGGCGCTTTCATTCTCAGCCCTTGGCGAGAGGAGGAAGACGATGTCCTGGCCGTTGGATCTGATCAGATCCCTAATCACAGACCACATGAAATTTAAATAAATGAATAGTATATAAATCTGTCACGCTTTATTTAAGATGTTCAAGCAGGAAATTGAAGCCCTTAGAGGCCGAATTTGCAATTTTCACCAAAGACAAGATTTGTAGATCTTGTTGTCTACTTTCATCTGAGCTTGAAATCATCTGATTTGGATGACTGTACAGTCTTGTGCATCTGTTTTTGTGCAGGATGTACAATGTGTCCATGCATGTATATAATGTGTATTTTTCTCTTAATATTCATTGCATGCAAGTGAAATTTGTACCCAAGGTGTGTGATGGCTATATAAAATCACTGTCCAAATTTGGTGATTTTAGGAGAAAAGTTTTCTATAGTTTCTGGAATAATTTAAATTTCACTATTGTGATAACCTTTGGAGCTTACATTTATAGTTTTGGCCCAAATTTTTGGTAACATGTTTATCATGTGATGACTCACCTCTGTACAAAATCTGATGATATCTGGACTTGATTTGGGTGAGTAATCTAGGCATGCATGTTGATTACTCAAGGTAAAGAGAAGTGATTAGTGGCATTCATGTTCTTATTTAGTAACACATGTACATGGTTTAAGGTTTGACATTTCTGAAAGTTAGAAATATTGTTGCATGCAACAAGAATGATTTTTTTTAGGCCATGCATGTATCCATGTATGACCTAGGCTTGGTGAGAAATTTAGAATAACTGTAGGACACTTTTCTATAGTTTTGCTAGACATTTCATTCTATGAATTTTGTGAGTTTAGAGAGTATTAGTTACTAATTTTTAATGAAATCCCAAGGGTTTTCACCCCAAGTCATGATAAGCTATCTATGAGGTTTGGCTAAGTAGAAATGAAGGCATGAAGGTTGGATCTTGTGTGATTACTAGATTGAATAAATGGATAGTAAAACATGTATTTGTAGCAATTAGTTGTCACACCCCATGCTGAAACTTTAAGCAGTAAATTGAATGTCTTACACCCAAATTCAGAACATGTGGTCAAAACAAAAGTTGTAGCTCTTGCTCTTACCTTTCTAATGATATGTTATACAGAAATTTTGGTGAAGTGTAGCTCCCTGTAGACTCCTTTTAGTAAAACATGTATTTGTAGCAATTAGTTGTCACACCCCATGCTGAAACTTTAAGCAGTAAATTGAATGTCTTACACCCAAATTCAGAACATGTGGTCAATACAAAAGTTGTAGCTCTTGCTCTTACCTTTCTAATGATATGTTATACAGAAATTTTGGTGAAGTGTAGCTCCCTGTAGACTCCTTTTAGTAAAACATGTATTTGTAGCAATTAGTTGTCACACCCCATGCTGAAACTTTAAGCAGTAAATTGAATGTCTTACACCCAAATTCAGAACATGTGGTCAATACAAAAGTTGTAGCTCTTGCTCTTACCTTTCTAATGATATGTTATACAGAAATTGTGGTGAAGTGTAGCTCCCTGTAGACTCCTTTTAGTAAAATATGTATTTGTAGCAATTAGTTGTCACACCCCATGCTGAAACTTTAAGCAGTAAATTGAATGTCTTACACCCAAATTCAGAACATGTGGTCAATACAAAAGTTGAAGCTCTTGCTCTTACCTTTCTAATGATATGTTATACAGAATTTTTTTTGGTACAGTATAGCTCCCTATAGACCCATTTTAGTAAAGCATGTGTAAGGTTACGTATCTGAGATTTTGATGTCTTAGGTAAAATGGTCCATGTAATTTAGTGGATCTCCTAATCATACTTCAAGAATAACATAAAGAGTGAACTTAAGAACTACAGGACTTTAAAACCTAGATTGATAGGAGTTCACTAACCTTTGGAGTGACTTAGCATAGGGTATCTAGAGGGAATAAAGTTAAACTAGCCTCACTCAATAGTAGAAGTAGAGATAGTTAGAAACAACAATGATTCACCTTATTCTAGTGAGCATACATAGGACGACCGGAAGTCTTGAACAAATTATAAGAGTCTAAAATGTCCCAAGGCTCAAAGATCATACTAGTCCACCCCAATATCCATAAAGATTTCTAGTAAGTGGATGTTACCAATTGAAGGCATGAACAAATTTTCCTAACACATGATATCAAATAACTCATGGTAATAAAATGGTAGGACGACAAGCAGATCCCCCATGATAAGGTGAGGTTTGGTAGGACTATCTAGGTTCACCTCTCAAATTTGCAAGAGTAGGGTCAACGGGCCCGGGAGAGAACTTGTAATGTAGAGTCAAGTGAATATATTATTAGACATTTCCACATGCATACCTTGGGAATGAATTTGTATTGAGGCCTAGGGAGAGGCTGGCTGAGCCTATGTTTTGTACGATATTTAACGAGCTGTAAGCTCGGGGTAAAGCTTTTATGAATAAATGGAATTTGTGGCGGGTCTTCGGTATGGTCTGGGCTGGCACACCGGCGGACATACGTTGACTCAGGCAAGAGGTGAGGATTGGGGATCTGGCTTAGTGGAAGATGTGGAGAAGCCACCATCCCTAAAACTCACACTTGGCCTATCTAAGTCTGACGTGCAGCAAAAAGCACGACTAGTCCGCCCACGCGTGGGTCTCGGAGGGAGTGTGGAGAGGTCTAGGCTTGGTAGTGTGTGTACCCGCCTAGAAGTGGGGGAGCCCGACCCACTGTCACTACGGCCACGGTAGTGAGACCCGGGGTGATAGCTACACCCTAAACAATGGGGAACTAACAAGGTCTGTACGTACAGAGTCGTGTGTGTGAGTAAATCATCGTTTCATAATAATGCGCATCTCTGCATAACATAGCATACATCACATCTCTCATCTTCCTCTTTTTCACCCCCATCATATAAAGTAGTATGGGATGCCTTATATGATGGGCCTTGCAAAACGATCCCTTAACTTATCTTCGAATTGATAAGTTAAGGTTTTTCCCTTACTTAAAATTATGAAAAACCTCACTGTTGCCCCATGAACCGTGTTTGTTTACTTTTAGTGGATGTTCCTTTTACTGCAATATGTTACACCTTCTATTGCTTCCCTTATATTGTGACACTGCTTACGTTGTTAGTAACCTTGTTCATTAGTTATTGCCTCACTATATACTCACTTGTTCTTATACCGTGCTCATTTATATAAAGCTGTACTATAATTAATCTACCTGCCATTTGTCATCTGCTTAAAATTATACTGCCTTGTGTCCCTCCTTTTCCTCCTCTCCACCCGGTGCCTAGGAGTCGCGGGGGGAGGCGGGGAGGCGGGGAGGCGGGGAGGCTGTGGCTGAGTCTTTTAGACTGACGGTCGGTTGTGACCTAACACAGGGGAGGCAGCACCAGGAGACCCAGCACCAGAGGACAGGGGGACCTGATTTGGCAGGAGCTACAGATCCTGGAGCCCCTTCTGTTGGCGACCGTACTACCGTGAGATTCCGTCCTAGATTCTTAGTACTTGGTGATGAGGACCATGTTATAGTCACTTTAGTTTTTGAGGAGTTTTAGTTTCAGCTTTATTTGACCGGGTTTGTTCCCGAGTACTCCTTTATGATTTGTACCAGACTGATGTTACCTTTCTATGTCTTTTGGTTTTGGATGGATATGTATCTCTTATGTAATGTTAACTATGGATGCTTCCTCTAGATTTGGCCGGCAGAATCGGCGTTAAGTGGTGGCTGCCCACCACAAGACGGCGGTTCTGGGCAATAAGACCCGCAGTAAGGCTAAAAGGGCCCTGACAACTCCTGGTGGCCTATTTTTGGGGCCCATCTCTCTTCATGTTCCCTCCGTCCTTCCAGGTCTTGGGAAGTCCGGGGGAAGGGGTCTTACACCTTAAGGCCGTCAAGCCACTCCTCGTTCGGCTAATTTCATAGATACCACTAATGATACACCTAGCAATATAGGAACCGAATCCTCTTACTTTCCTGTTGCATTCTCCACGGAAGAAATGCAGGCTCTACGCCGCCTGATGCATGATCTCTCTACTGAGTCTACCGCCTTATCATCATCCTCTTATGCTCACATAGGGACATTGGGTGCTCATTATGTCATATATCGTTCCTCCACCCAGCAAATCATTGACTCTGGAGCCACTGATTATAATCGGCTCTGCATCATGTATCATATACCTCGTTGTCTGGCTGAGATGACGTGAGAATTTTCAATGGTTCTCTTTCCACCATTGCTGGAAAGGGCTCCATCTCCTGCTCCTCTCTCACCTTATCATCGGTTCTTCATGTTCCTAACATCACTCGTAATTTACATTCTATTAGTCAATTGACAAATTCTATGAACTGCTCTGTAACATTATTTCCCTCTTCTCGTGTTTTTCAGGATCCGAAGACAGGGAGGGTGACCGGCTTTGGTATATGGTCAATGGCCTTTACGTGTTCGAGTCCAGTACGGTGCCATCTCTGCAGGCCCTTCATACCAGTTCATCTCTGCAGGCACTGTCGCCTAGGACACTCATCTACCCTTATTATGAAAATATTATTTCTTGTTGTCTATAACTATTTTTGATTCCTATGTGTGTACTGTTAATAAACATTGGCGTACTAGTTTTAATTATGTTTCTATGTCTGGTACTACTTTTGTTGTTATTCACACTGTTGTAGGAGGACCTTCTCCTGTGTCTTCTATTTTACTACTTTTGTTGCGCTTTGTGTATTACATTTATTGATTGTTTCTTATGCATAATTTGGCTATATTTGTTGAAATACAAAAATGATGTTTTCTCTAATTTCAAAATTTTCATAGAATAATCTCAACCACAGTTTAATACCAATATTAAGATCTTGCGTAGTGACAACGACCATGAATATATAGATTTCCAGTTTGAGAAATACCTTGGAGATCATGGCATCCTTCACCAAACCACATATGTATACTCTCCCACTTAGAATGGAGTTGTTGAGCATAAAAATCTTCATCTTTTAGAAGTTGCTATATGTCTTTTGTCGACTATGCACCTTCCCAAATTTTATTGGGGGTGAAGCGGCACTTATCGCTGCCTATTTTATCTAATGTATGCCTTCTCGTGTCCTTGGGAGCAACACCCCATTTGGAACTCTTCATGATCTTTCCATGCTACCAGAACACAGATCATAATTTAGGGACTCCTGATTTATGCATTACTCTCATGAAATGTATTAGCACATGTACCCAACATCCTCTATCACATTATGTTTCTTACGACTCTTTCACTGCTTTTCATAAGACCTTTGTGTCTTCCTTTACTTCCATTTCCATACCCTCATCTTGACATGATGTTCTTGGAATATCTAAGTGGCAAGAGGTGATGCTTGAGGAGATGATAGCTCTTGAGAAGTAGTGCACATGGAATCTGGTGTATCTTCCTCACGGAAAAAAAATTCTAAGTGGGTGTTCTCTGTCAAGCAAAACTCTAATGAAATTGTTGAAAGGTGTAAAGTGAGGCTAGTAGCAAGAGGTTATTCTCAAACCCTTGAGATTGACTATCAGGAAACCTTTGCCCTTGTGGAGAATATGAACTCTACAAGAGCGTTATTATCATGTACCGCCTGTAAGGGATGAGACCTTAGTCAGCTTAATGGCAAGAGATGAGACCTTAGTCAGCTTAATGTGAAGAATGTGTTTCTTCATAGGAACCTAGAAGAGGAGGTTTCCATGACTCTTTCACCTAGCCTTGCCCCTAAAGGGTCCGAGGGAAAAGTTTACAGGTTAAAGAAGACCTAATACAGACTGAAACAGTCTCCTAGAGCTTGATTTGGGAAATTCAACAACGATATGGTGTCTTTTGAATATAACCAGAGTAATGTCGATCATACACTGGTCATCAAGCACAAGGCAGGTAAACTTACTGTCATCATTGTCTATGTTGATGACATTGTTATAACATAGGACGATGTGGAAGAGATCAACATACTGAAACAGAAATTGGCGATTTTAAGGTAAAAGACCTCGAAAAACTTAGATACTTCTTAGGCACTAAAGTTGCGAGGTGAAAACATGGCATCTTCATTTCTCATAGAAAATACACTGTGGAATTTCTTGAGAAGACAGAGATGAGTGAGTGTAGACCTGTCGACACCCCACTCGAAGCAAACCACAAATTAGGTAGATATGATGGGGAGGAAATTGAAGACACCACTGAATTTCAGAGGTTGGAAGGTTGATCTATTTGTCTCATACGTGCCCTGACATCTCCCATGGTGAGTTATCGGTCATGCACTCGCCGAAGACCCTCCATATTGATGATGCCCACAAAATTCTGAGGTATCTCAAGTCCTCACCTAGAAACGAGATCTTATCCACTCCCAATACTTGCCTGAAGATTGAAGTTTAAACATATGTAGACTGTGATGGATCTACTGAAGATCGACGATCTACATAAGGATATTGCTCTATGGTGGGAGAAAATATTGTTACCTTGAGTAAAAAATAGCATGTTGTGCCAAGATCAAGCACAAAAGCTGAGTTCAAGGACATGACTCATGGGATCTGTGAAGGCATATGGTTACGCTCCTTAATGAGTGATCTAGGCCTTACTGAAAATGATAGCGGCAACAAGATTACTATCAGCATTGCACACAACCCCGTCCAGCATGATCGCACCAAGAACATTAAAATTGACCGACATTTCATCAAAGAAAACATAGGTAAATGTGTCTTCTGTACACCATTTGTCCCTTCTGATAGACAATCTGCCGACATTCTCACGAAGGGATTGAGTGGAAGTGTCTTTGGAAACCATTGACAAGTTGGGCACGATCAACATCTCACGGCAACTTGAGGGGGAGTGTTATGTGTTACGCTCCTTTTTTATCGTGATGTATTTATTTTATCTTGTTTATCTCTTATGTCACATCCCTCTCCCTATATAAAGGAGATGATTATTTAGATTAATGAGAATGAATTGATTTTCTCTATTTAACAAGCACATATGTCGGTCATCAACAACTCAAATCTTGTGTTGTGTCTAGTAAGTCAAGAAATTTAAGATGAAAAAACATGAAATTTAAACCACTTTAATATTAAGTTGAACTTAGACCATAGATTTCTACACTTTACTAATTTTAAGGTTAAGATTAAAATCTATATTAAAATTTAACATTCACGATTATGTTTAATATGTTTCATTTACCCTATACTCAAGCATGTTTAACCTAATTAAATGATTATGGTATTTACACTTTCATTCAAACTCAAAAAATTTTAATGTATATCACATAACTCCCTCGAACATTTGTTTTTACTGTCGCTTGGGTGAAACATTATCCTTACTCGTCTGTGGACTGACCGATTTTATGAGTTTCATATTGGGAACAAATGCTGGGGATTCACTTGATGATCTATTTAGGATTTTTATGCAGTCATAGTTTATGTATTGTCATTTGATTTTGAACATTTGCAGACTTTTGTACTTTATTGATATGTATCAAAGTGTTTGCAAGAATTCAATGATTGTTTTATATTAATCTAGTTGACTATGGTTCAGATATAGAGGTACTCCATTTAACTCTAGCACTATTTTACTTTTTCCACTGTTTACTCTAGTAACATTTACTGCATTTTCTGTTACCTTAAACCCTAATTTTTCGAAAAAACATGAAAGAGACTCCAATAAATACACAATAACAATTAGCAGATCAACGATTAGTGATATCTCTGGCCCATCAACATTATAATAAACACAATGCTATAGTTGCGAGGTCAACATTGTATTTAATGATCCTCAACAAAGCAACATAGTGAGTAAAACATGACGCAAAGACAAATTGACTAATAATATGAATTGTGAGAGATGTCAGAGCAACTAATAGTGAGATAAATAAGAATGCTAACAAATTGTCTGTATCTATATAGGTGTATGAGACAATCATCATCCACAAAGCGCATCTTGAGATTCAACATAGTGAGTAAAACATGACGCAAAGACAAATTGACTAATAATATGAATTGTGAGAGAGGACAGAGCAACAAAATGTGAGATAAATAAGAATGCTAACAAATTGTCTGTATCTATATAGGCGTATGAGGCAATCATCATCCACAAAGCGCATCTTGAGATTCAACTCAAGAGGAGTAGCTACTGTGCGAGTATCAATAAGGTCTGCTCCATTAAATATAACACAAATGAATTTCTATCGTGAGGGAAGATATCCATGAGGAGAGTGACAAACCTTCAATTCAAGAAACGAACAAATATGCTCAAGATCCTTCACTCAAACTGAGTGTACAAGTGTTGTTTTACTTCAATAATGTGCGTAGAATATTCCATAATAATAATAATAATAATTTCATAAGGATACATTGGCAAGAGAGTCTAAGGGTTGGCAATGAAGCCAACGACATGAATGGAGGGTGTGAACCTAGAAAATCCATCCAGAAGAATGGCCGTCCTAGTCATGTAGGCAGCGTCAGACAACTCATAGTGAAGAAAAGACATTCTTCAAATCTATTTAAAAAATAGACCAGGAACAAACAATAAAACAACAAGCATAGTTCACACAGTGGTCATCTTTGCAATATGGTCAAATATTTCATCAAAATAAACTCCTGTCTGCTTAAGAAAACATCTATCAACTAATTTGCCTTCATATCTGTAAATGGTGCCATCAGCGGTATGATAAACACTTCCTGGTATGTCTAAGGCTCTCAATGAACAAAAGTAGCAGCAAGAAAATAATGAAGTGTGGGAGTCAGGGTAGTGAACGATATCAAGTGAGAAGGAGGGTTATGCTCATGAGTAGAAAAAATTAAAGGTGAAGCAATGGTAGTAACATGATCAACATAGACATGTGAAGCAGTGAGAGGCATAGTAGAACACTGATAAATATAACGACAAAAAGAGAAAGAGAGTGTTGTTGGAGGTTCAAAGTGAATAGGGGAATCGAGTGGTGAAGGTGGGGCCCTAAAGCACTTTTTTTTACTAAAATCAATGTAGTTGTATGTAAACCCAGAGCAATAGCAGATGAAGTATGTGGGGACAAATGAAGTATGTGGGGCGTCTCAATGTCAAGAAAAACAAACTCAGGTGTGGATGTGATGTGGAGCATAGGCGAGGACGAGCTTTGGGCCCGTTCGGGGCTGATTTGGCGACTTACCATATATGGCGTGCCCGGCTCGACGATCCGACTCCGTGGATGCGTTCCGATTCGTGTTGCGAGTCGATTTCATATATAACATTATGTATTTTGAGTTTTATTTCATGTAGTTATGGCATCGGAACCGCCGGCCAATCTTAGCCGTTGATTTCGGTTGCCCTAATATTGTTCTCTTATAAATAGGATCTTTAGGGCTGCAGGAAATTGATTGTTGAATGTTTGGAGAGCTTCTTCCTTCATTCCGGTGATCCCCTCCGCGGTGCCGACTCCGTGGAACCCCTTGGTGACGACTCCTTGGCTAAGTGTTCTTTGTATCTTTGTGTTTCCTGGTTCTCCTTCTCCACCAAACAGCCACCCCTCTTCCTTTTCTTCCCGCCGCCACCCTCTGTCCAAATCCAGCCACCAGCCCCTGTCCAAATCCAGCCAGCCCCTAACAGTCGCAGCCCCCTTCCAGAAATCTGCCGCCAGCCCTTTCCCTCACCACTGCCGTCAGCCCTCTCCCTCACCACAGCCGCCAGCCCCTGTTAGTCTCCTGCCGCCAGCCTACCTCCCAGCAACCCAGTCGCCAGCCCCGTCAACCTCCTGCCGCCACCCTACTTCCCAGCAACCCAGCCGCCACCTCCCTGTTAGCCTCCCGCCGCCCTTCCCTCCCCCTCACAGCCGCACACCACCAGTCCCCTAACAGCAGCCCCTCGGCCTTCCAAACCAGCCCGCCTCCTCCCTGTTCACTGCAGAACAGAACGCTGTCCAGATCTGGACAGATCTGTCCAGATCCAGTCCCGGACCCCGATCCAGCCCCTAAATCACCTGTACCCGCAGCCAATCCCCTCCCTTCGTGGAACCACCTCCCCCTTGCCCAATCTAGTCTCTCACCACCCGGAAACCCCCATTTCACCTCCAAACTTCAGATTTATTTAAATCGCTGCAGTCCTAGTTACTTTCAATTTTCGTGTTGTGTTTCTGTATTGGTATTCAATTGTAGACATTGTTATAGTTTTGGATTATTACATGTATGTTGGGACTTCCTGTTCATTATAGTATTTTGCTCTTGGATAAATCTCTAACTGCAGGAAGGACTGATTCGCCGCGCGCTCTATCTTTGGCCCTCCAAGCGGAGGGAAACCAAAGTTTGTTCGCCACAATTAATTATTGTATCTTGCTGTGAATTTATCTGCGTGAGATGTTGATTTTAAATTTATTATCTAATTTGGATTCACGCCGTCGGGCTTTGCATAGCATGTAGGGTTATGTCGCGGATTTTCCGTCGCCTATAGATTCGTCCTGCGTCAATTGGTATCAGAGCGAGGTTCGCGCTCTTTTTGATACGCAGTCGTAGAGTCTATAGGTTTTCATTATGTCTAGGTGTCACGATTATTCCTCCCCTCACTTTGGAGGTCTCGAGTCCACTAGCACCCGCTCTCACAGAGCCCCGTCAGGGAGATCTTCACGTTACCACGACGATTATTCTCGATCGCAGCACACCATTTTTAGAGATCGTGTTGACCCACCGAGACGAGACCACTACACTAGAGACGATCAGTATAATGATTGTCGTCGTTCATATCCTTATACGCGAGCGGATCGTGTTGATCCTTCGGCTCGACTCGGTTACCTTAGGGATGATGATTATGAGGATCGTCGTTCCGAGAGAGATCTTGAGAGTCAGTTTCGTACTCCTGCCCCTTCCTTTGACGGCTCATCGAGTCCCGAGTCTTTCAGTTATTGGCTCGTGGACATGGAGTATTATCTTGACCACTTTGAGGTATTCGGTGAGCGCCGCGTTAAATTTGTGAAACTTAGACTTTTAGATCAGGCGAGGGCATATTGGTATAGCATTGAGAGGACCCGTGAGCGAGACCGTCTACATCGCGTCACTAGTTGGGTGGACATGAAGCGTATATTGTGTCAGAGGTATCTACCTTCATCGTATCAGACTCGCCTGCTCGATCAATTATTTTCCCTTCAGCAAGGATCCATGTCCGTCGTTGAGTACAGGGATCGCTTTGATGAGTTAGTTGTGAGGAGCGATATCCGAGAGGACCCCGCCATGACCTCTTGCAGATTTCGGTCTGGCCTTCGATCAGACATTCGTACTGAGGTGGTTTATCATAGCTCGAAGTCCCTCGAGCAGACGTATCAGCTTGCCCTTCGTTACGAACAGTCTTTGAGATCCGCAACAGCTGGTCGGTTGGATCCTCACTTTGACCTCCGCAGTACGAGCTCCTCCCACACCGAGGACACCACTCTGCCTACCATTGTTCCGTCAGACATGCCAGAAGTGATACCTGATACGGATTGCTCTCACCCCAGTGAGGAGCTTAGCTCAGTGAGTGACTTATCTCTTGTTTCTGACCCGTCTTTTGTGACCCCGACTGTGAGCGAACCTGAGCGGCCTATTGAGTCTGTAGTGTTGTGTCCCTCACCCACACCTGTTCCTCTGCCATCCACCGGGTTAGTTAGCACCCAAACCACAGACTCACTTTCTGACACCGCACCTACGGATCCATTCTTGAGTCTAGGTCTATGTCGCTCTCCCATTATCATGTCCATGAGTCACATCGCGACCGAGAGCCCAAAGCCTAGTGTTGATTTCGTAATGGCCATGTCATCCATTCACGGGGACACAACCCCTTTTGTAGGTACTCATCTGGAGGGCCTTGAACCTAGTGACGAGTCCCATGACGAGCCCCCAGTTGAGCATCCTGATGATCCACCACATCCTGGTGAACATGAGATTCAAGTGAGGCGCTTGTTTACGAGTTTCGAGTTATTGACGTCTCCTCCCCTATCATCTCTGGCCTTGCCCCAGAGGATGGTTTGTGAGTGGGGTAAGACGTATGTAGGACCTACCTTGAGCACACTAGAGCCTACTCATATTTTGAGGACCTACTTTATGACACATCACACTCGTGATGAGTTTTGGGACACACCGCCCACTGACCCACCCGATGAGTTCTTTCTTGTCGGGAACACTCACCACACTATAGCACCACGTTTTCTAGTCAGTGCACCCGATTTTCACTTAGGCGGTCGTCGCATTCGAGATGACTTTTCTTACACACTTCCTGGTGAGCCCCCAGATGCGTTACGCTCCCTGAGAGACATGTTGCTCTTCATGAGCTCGCCCTTGAATGTAGATGTTACGCACGATCATCTGAACAATCGTCGTGCATGGGATGAGTTTTTCTACACTCCCCTGAGAGAGCCTCCTGATAGGCCACCTCCTATAGTAGGTTTTCATGTCATTATTAGATTTTCCCATAGAAAGCATGTTGTGTCGATTATGCTTCATTTGCGTCATTTGTATGAGTTTGTTGAGTCGTTTCGTCATCATTCACATGAGTCTGTTGAGTTGTTTCGTCATCATTTGCATGAGTCTGTTGTGTTGTCTGTTCATCGTTTGCATGTATGTCATGAGCCAGTCCGACGAATAATCCATATTGGTAATAAATATTGTAAATCACATGCGGATGTTCATTGGCAAGTGCAGGTAATTCATGAAGGCGAGCAGGTGATGGTGAGAATCTGCGTTGTGAGGCTCCGTGCGAGGCTTGCTAAAAGCTTGAGCGTTAGGCGAATGGGTCCCTACTTAGTCTTGAGACGCATCTAGACAAATGCTTATGAGCTGGACATCCCCGCGAGCATGGGTACCCATACTGTGTTCAATGTCGAGGACCTGACGCCATCCTTTACACCTCACGAGTATTCGGGCCCACATCTTGGCGGCCCTCCCGAGCCTTTACCACCGTTTTTACCACACATCACTCAGTCTACCCCCGAGCCATTGCCACCACATTCATTGCCCCGCTCTCAGCCCACCTCTAACCCTTACTTACCCGGGATGTTGTCCCCAACGGCTTCACCATTGGCACCTCCGATCCCACTGGATCCTTCCACTAGTGTGTTGAGAGATGAGCTTGATCGATTCGCCCCCGGACTTCGACTTCAGTACGTCCGTCTCCACTCATCGGGGATGGAAATTTTTCAGTCCGGAGGAGTTGATTGGCGAGGCCACTTTTCAGCGTCGACACTTGGACGACCTCTGGCGGGCCCCTTCGAGTTTTACCTGACATGCAGCGAGAGAATTCCGACCCCTATTCATCGGGAGATGAATTCTTTCAAGCCGGGGAGATTGATGCGGAGCATAGGCGAGGACGAGCTTTGGGCCCGTTCGGGGCTGATTTGACGACTTACCATATATGGCGTGCCCGGATCGACGATCCGACTCCGTGGATGCGTTCGGATTCGTGTTGCGAGTCGATTTCCTATATAACATTATGTATTTTGAATTTTATTTCATGTAGTTATGGCATCGGAACTGCCGGCCAATCTTAGCCGTCGATTTCGGTTGCCCTAATATTGTTCTCATATAAATAAGATCTTTAGGGCTGCAGGAAATTGATTGCTGAATGTTTAGAGAGCTTCTTCCTTCATTCCGGTGATCCCCTCCGCGGTGCCGACTCCGTGGAACCCCTTGGTGACGACTCCTTGGGTAAGTGTTCTTTGTATCTTTGTGTTTCCTGGTTCTCCTTCTTCTCCACCAAACAGCCACCCCTCTTCCTTTTCTTCCTGGCGCCACCCCCTGTCCAAATCCAGCCACCAGCCCCTGTCCAAATCCAGCCAGCCCCTAACAGCCGCAGCCCCCTTCCAGAAATCTGCCGCCAGCCCTTTCCCTCACCACTGCCATCAGCCCTCTCCCTCACCACAGTCGCCAGCCCCGTCAACCTCCTGCCGCCACCCTACTTCCCAGCAACCCAGCCGCCACCTCCCTGTTAGCCTCCCGCCGCCCTTCCCTCCCCCTTACAGCCGCACACCACCAGTCCCCTAACAGCAGCCCCTCGGCCTTCCAAACCAGCCCGCCTCCTCCCTGTCCACTGCAGAACAGAACGCTGTCCAGATCTGGACAGATCTGTCCAGATCCAGTCCCGGACCCCGATCCAGCCCCTAAATCACCCGTACCCGCAGCCAATCCCCTTCCTTCCGTGGAACCACCTCCCCCTTGCCCGATCTAGTCTCCCACCACCCGGAAACCCCCATTTCACCTCCAAACTTCAGATTTATTTAAATCGCTGCAGTCCTAGTTTACTTTCAGTTTTCGTGTTGTGTTTCTGTATTGGTATTCAGTTGTAGACATTGTTATGGTTTTGGATTATTACATGTATGTTGGGACTTCCTGTTCATTATAGTATTTTGCTCTCGGATAAATCTCTAACTGCAGGAAGGACCGATTCGCCGCGCGCTCTATCTTTGGCCCTCCACACGGAGGGAAACCAAAGCTTATTCGCCCCAATTAATTATTGTATCTTGCTGTGAATTTATATGCGTGAGATGTTGATTTTAAATTTATTATCTAATTTGGATTCACGCCGTCGGGCTTTGCATAGCATGTAGGGTTATGTCGCGGATTTTCCGCCGCCTATAGATTCGTCCTGCGTCAGGATGGAGGTAGGGGAGAAGGTCGGTGCAAAGCAAGATAAAATATGCTCTCAAAAAAGTGATATGGCAAGATGCACAAGAAAAATGAAATGATATGATATGACAAGATGCACAAGAAAGGTATTTGACAACATGATTATAGCACCCATATTCCTTATACTGGGAGCTATAATCAAGAAAAACACAATCAAGAAAACTGAACCAAAAATCCTGAGCAGAGAATAATCACTGAGGCAACTATAGAGCCTCTGATGCAGAGACACACCATAAAGAACAAAGATCAGAATCTTGTTCATTAAAAAATAAAAACACACTAGTGCGAACAACTTCCCTCCAAAATTAGATAGAATAGAAGCAGATAAAAGAAATTTTCTAAAAATCAAGAATGCGGTGATGACAATGCTCAAAAATACCATCCCCGTGATGAATGCGGACAAGAAAATTGAGCGAGCGTCAAGACACAAAATTACGAAACCAAAGAGATGCATACTCCACTGTAATAGAACTAAGTCTAAATCATCCTCTGATTTATTTAAAATCAATTAAATCTAGATGAGAAAATCATCAATAAAAATGACATAATATTTGTTTTCTTTTTTGGAAAGGTGAGTGAAATGTCCCCAAATATCAGTCTGGAAAATATAAAAAAACAGACTTACTAATACTTAAACTAGCAATATAATGGGCATGAATAAAATTAGCACAAGGTGTAAAGAACTTTGCAGAGAGAACCTCTAAACCACCTGAGGAAGACAATAAATGAAGCCTATGAAGAGATATATGAGTTAATCTCCAGTGTAAGATGGAAGTTGTTGGATCATGCGGCTTCCATAGAGGGGGGTGGGGGGGGGGGGGGGGGGGGGGGGGTGAATAAGGATTACTACAAAAACTTTGTTTTTTTTTACTAATTCAAAACTTGAATGATAAAATAGTTTTTCACAGCGAAATTAGAGATTTAAACATTAAGATCAGCAAAAAGAAAACTCAATCATTTAAATTTAAATCTTAAAGCATACAAAGATTTCGATATTTTGACGTAAGGACCAGAAGACGGTAGAAATAAAGATCTTGGTTTTCTATACTGACTCACACATTGAACCGGTTGGCCCTAACGAATCCTATACAGATCATGGTTTTCCTCCCCGGAGAACTCCCTAGATCTATCCTAGACCTAGTTGTCATACACAAGGCAAATTCCACTCCCTAAACCTACCTAGATCTAACAGACACAATAAGTGATTTCTCACAAATACAAAAATATTCAATCTAAACTCAAATCCCCCCCCCCACCCACCCACCCAAAAAAAAAATACAAGAGAAAAATAAAATAGTGCAGTAGAGAACTCTCCAAAATCGGAGGTCGAAGGATGATGAAGAAGGCTTGCTTGAGATCGTCGTCATTTTATGCAAGCCCTTCCCTTGAATGAGTGTTGTAATCTTTGATCTTCCTTGGAATCGCTTAGAGTTGAAGGATGAGAGCGCTGGAGTATTCATGGACGGCTAGGGCGACCTCCTCTCTCCAAAATCTCATAATGAATCCTTAATCCTGAGAGAAAAAAATTGAATTTTTATTTCTCTGGGAGCTATCGCCTGCGGTAGTGGCTACAGCTGGGCGATAACGTCAAATTTTGAATATCCCGCGTTTTTTCATCTTCAACACAATAGTTGTTTCCATATGAAAGTTCGAGCTAATACTAAGCGATAGCGGCTATCGTCGGGCGGTAGTCAATTTGAATTGCCTGGGCTATTTTCTCCTCTGCGCCGCGGCGTTTCCATATAGAGGTTTGCACTAACGTCGGGCGATAGCCACTACCGCTGGGTGGTAGTGACCTTTGAAATGAATGTTCAAAACTCTGTATATTTATCGCCGACGCTATTGGTTACCGCGGTAGCAGGATATCATCAGGTCCGTCCAAGGGCTGCTCCAGGTGCTCAGATGAGCTATCGCCGATGGGCGATAGTGGCTATCACTGGCGATAGCCTCTTTAATGAAATTCTTCAGGCAGTCCCAGAATTCTCTAAGTCCCCAGTTGATCGTCGACAGCAGGTCAACGTACGCCGAGTACAATCGTCGGGCGGTATCAGCTACCGCTGGCGGTAGGTTGCATTTTTGGACTTGGTATTTTCATTTCAACCCGATTTGGGTCGTAACATCGATCACTTGCATCAGTAGTAATTTCTAAACTTGCATACTATGAAACACTTACAAAAATAGATTACATACTCAGCAGGATTTGTGATGCAGCACAGAAGTCACACCTGCCCACCCAGGAGTCCCACCAGGGGGCCCACTCAGGAGCCCACATGGGCGGCTTTATCAGGGTTGCAGTCCATACACCCCAACCCTCTCTGGCCGCACCACAGGGCACAGCGGGTTGCTGAGGCCGGGTATCGAACACCCGACCTCCTTGATAAAGAGTCTTCAGACAGACTCTCATCACCAACTGATCTACAACTCAGTTGGTGATGAATGTCTGCCTGAAGACTCTTTATTAAGGAGGTCGGGTGTTCGATCCCCGGCCTCAGCAACCCGTTGCGCCCTGTGGTGGGGCCAGAGACAGGTTGGGGTGTACGGGTTGCAGCCCTGATAAAGCCGCCCAGGTGGACTCCTGGGTGGGCCCCTTGGTGGGACTCCAGGGTGGCGGGCAGGTGTGACGCTTGTGTCGCATCATAAAAGTGCAGATCAGTTGGTGATGAGAGTCTGCCTGAAGACTCTTTATTAAGGAGGTCGGGTGTTCGATCCCCGACCTCAGCAACCCCCTGCGCCGCTCAGTTAGTGATGAGAGTCTGCCTGAAGACTCTTTATCAATGAGGTCGGGTGTTCGATCCCCGACCTCAGCAACCCGCTGCGCCCTGTGGTGGGGCCAGAGACGGGTTGGGGTGTACGAGCTGCAACCCTGATAAAGCCGCTCAGGTGGACTCCTGGCCCCTGGGTGGGCCCCCAGGTGAGACTCCAGAGTGGCGGGCAGGTGTGACGCATGTGCTGCATCAATTTGTTATTCTCAGACCAAGGGCGTGTCAAACCATGTTCCAACAGAAGTTATAATAGTAAGGTCAAGACAGATGGTGGTAGCGACAATTGAGGCTTAGGGAAGAGTATGATGATTTTGTAGAGACCATCAAGCGAATGACTTGTCCTAACAATCTTCCCATACGTGGTAAATTCATATTATAAATAAACGTGATAAAAGAATTAGTTTCAAGGCATGTGAGAGAAAGTAGGAGATGTACCGGCTTGCCGGTGTTGAGGAGACACTTAAATACAACATTATGGGCCTTACATTGAGCAAGGAACTTACGAGTGAAAGCGGTCTCAATGAGAAAAGATATAATTAACAAGATCAAGAAGACGAAGCAAGAAAAAGTGCAACACCGGAAATCATCTGTTTCGAAGCATCTTGCACAAAATTGGTTTGTCTCATCAAATAATCACAAAAGCAATGTTGATGGCGGGTTGGCGCAAAGTAGGGCATATGGGAGTTGGAGGCCAACGTTGTTGATCAAGCTTCTGGAGCAAAAGGTGGCGATCGAGCATAACCATGTCGTTGTTTAAAGTAGAATACCTGGAGAGAAGCTCTTCACGGGATGGCCTACAAGATTGAGAGGGAGTTGAAAACTACATAGGTTACATGATACGATCGAGAAGCTCTCTATTGAAGAAGTTGTGATTTGCTTGCAAATGGTGGAGAAGAAGTAAAGGCTTCGTCGACAGACTCATCGGCGGAATCACAAAGAAAGATAAGGAAGACAATTGCAGAAGTCATCAACAAAGGAGGAGGACAGTGCCTGCCAGTGGAACTCGTCAACATGATTGTATCTTTATATCTGATATAGTGCTAAAAGAGGATGATGCAGGACATGTGTCACACCTGTCTGCCACCCTGGAGTCCCACCAAGGGGCCCACCTTGGAGTCCACCAAGGCGTCTTTCATCAGGGTTGCAACTCATACACCCCAACCGTGGAGTCCACCAAGGCGGCTTTCATCAGGGCTGCAGCTCAGTTGTTGATGAGAGCGCTGATGAAGGCCTATTATCAAGGAGGTCGGGTGTTCGATCCCGGGCCTCAACAACCAGCCGCATGGCGGTGACTCCATGACGGAGACGGGTTGGGGTGTATGGGTTGCATCCCTGATGAAAGTCGCTTGGGTGGATTCCCGGGTGGGCCCCCCGGTGCTGATGCCAGGGTGGCATGCAGGTGTGACGCTTGTCCTGCATCATAAAAGTGCACTTTTATGATGCAAGACAGACGTCACACTTGCATGCCACCCTGGAGTCCCACCAGGGGGACCACCTTGGAGTCCACCAAGGCGGCTTTCATCAGGGCTGCAACTCATACACCCCAACATGTCTCTGCCATGGAGTCACCACCATGCGGCGGGTTGTTGAGGCCCGGGATCGGACACCCGACCTCCTTGATAAGAGTCTTTCACCGGAGCTCAGTTAGTGATGAGAGCTCTGGTGAAAGACTCTTATCAAAGAGGGTCGGGTGTTCGATCCTGGGCCTCAACAACTTGCCGCATGGTGGTGACTCCATGGCGGAGACGGGTTGGGGCGTATGGGTTGCAGCCCTGATGAAAGCGAGTTGCAGGCAGGTGTGACGTCTGTCCTGCATCAGAGGAGAGGGGGAAAAAATGAAGTCTATTATTATTCATCTAAAAAAAAAGATATATAAAGAAGCTCATACAATAAGATTTAACAAATATATCTATTATTACATTTCTTAACTTTTCCTATATATATTTGTTTCTTTTCATAGAAGATAAATTTTGTGAGATGAAAACAACTTACACGCAAGAGATAACACCAAATGTAGCCCACCCTCTTAAGGAATCTTCTTCTCTCCCCTGTTTATAGCCTACAACAGAATTAACATAACGTTACTGATTAGAATAAATGAGAAGAGTGAACAATCGACTATTAAACAATCTTCACACATTATATTCCATCTTATCTTAAGCCATTCAAATGAATCCATGGAATACTTCTACTGAAATATGATTATCTTGAATCATATCTAGCTGGCGATATTTTTTTTACACTTTTACTACAGCAATATGGATAACGAATATGTTTAGAAAATTTCTCCTATATATTGACAACTCTTTCATCTCAACAATCATAGTATTTTATGAAAAAAGGAAGTTATACAACAAAGATAAAGAAAGAACCACAAAATTTTGTGAGGGTGAACTCAATTGGATCATAACCCTTAACGGGGATTGAGATGTCAACTTCATAAGGCCTATCATGAATTTTTTCGCCTGCAGAGAAAGAAAAACAAAAGAAAGTAAAAGAATTAAATCTATAAGAAGATGGTGTGCATTTGCAAGAAAAATATATCATACATCTCCAGTTCACTAAAAGCACAGAAGGAGATAAAGTTGTAGGAGCCATGCCACTTGCCGCAGAGCCAGACAATGTAATCTCTAGCCCTTCTTCTGGATTAACCTGTATAAATGAAAAGAACTAACAAATAGATAAAAATTCAGAAAGAGGAACCAATATACATTTACCTTATAAGATGGTTTTCTGACAAGACCAGCAAGACCGGAAATTGCAGTCAGATAAAGAGATACTTGTGAATTGTCTGTTCCAAAGCTGAGGATATGAATTTCAAAATAAGAATTAAAACAGAGAACAAATGTTAGGTGCCAAAAGGCGCTCTTTAATAATATAAAATCCTTTAATGTAAAGTGAATGAGAGGTTTACACATTTAACAATGACACTTTTCTGAATCAGTATCTGGTGTAATACGCAGAGGAAAAAAACATTGCGAGTTGTAGGAAAATGATATTGTTGTTTAGTGTAAAGTTTATTATAGTTTAGTGTAACTATTATTACTTCTTGTAATGTGTATAAATACTCTTTAAGAGGAATAGAAAAAAAACACTTACTTTTCTACAAAAAAAACTAGCAGTTTGCGTCATTCTCAGGGAATTTGCCGCTAGACACTTGTTCACGATTCTAGAGCTTAGTGTTTGCTGATCAAAGCCAGCATCCCATTAGAATATATGTATCTTTGTCAATTCGAAGCTGGCGCCTTTACGATCAAAGTGTCTCATTGACTGATCGAAGTCGACGTCTTTGCCGATTGAAGCGCTCTCAAAGCTTGTTCACCCTCTAGTCGCTTGACGCTAGTTCACATCCTTCTTAGGGAACCTGCATCCAGATCCACATTCACCTACTAGCTTCTAGATCGACGAATACGTCGCTCCTTCCGCACCGCAACCTTACGACAACAAGCTCTCGGGTGTTGTCACGTGTCAGAACTTCAGCAAAAGGCGCGTGCGGTACTTGGCTAATTTCCTCCACAAATTTGTGCTAACCAAGTAAGTCTGTTGTAAACTGAGAGATCAAATCCGAGTTTCGCTCACTGTATCACGCTCGACGTCTGCAAACTCGTGAGGTCGTTAATAGTTGTCTGAAAGTTAACTTCTGAAATGTTTATAGATCGAGCCGAGGAGACATCAGTAAATTCACAAGCTTAATCACATTAAACAACTTATGATAAATAACGACAATAATGAATAATTAGGACGTTCAAGGCAAGCTCGAGATATATGATATTTTAAGGTTCCGCATAAAATGTATCGTAATATGGAGCAATGAGAAAGATGCAAAGAGATTACCCAAACAGTGCTTAGCCCGTTAGGTAGAATGACTCCACGCAACTCGGTCATGGCGAGGGAAGAAACACGAGAAATCGGTTGGAGCTCGGCGGGATGGTTGTGGACGGGGATGTTGAAGACGACGGAATCTACGGAGGACTGGTCGAACACCAGGGAGGTCTCTCTTGCAGGAGACGTGCGCCAGAAGATGTGTCGGGGACGACGGTGACCTGGAGGATCAATGTCGCGCCTGGGAACAAATCTCGCTAGAATCCTCCACCGAAAGGAGTGTCGAGGTCGACGGTGCACTGGAAGAGGCTCACCGATGCTTTGAAGTAGTTGAGACGCGATTTGCAGAAAAGACCAGACGGGGGAGATCTCGACCGACAGAGGGAACGAAGGGGCTTAGTTCCTCTGTTTTTTGGTCGTCCTTCTTGAGGGCTTCATTTGGCTGTGTTTTATAAACTCTATTTTATTTCAAATGATAATTGATTCTCAATAATTCGAGGATATATTTTGTCCCAAATTATACTCTTTCCTCAATGAAATAATTCTTACTAATTAAAGGTGATATGGTTCTAATCGCGCAATCAATTTTCATTTGAACTTGCCTTTTCCGTCTCAGCTATCCAAACATGACAAACCCATTTATTTCATGGTCTCACTGGGTGGTCAAACCAGTGAGCCATTTTCAAACACAAAATAGTACACGCAATAAAAGAACAAAAATGACAGTAAACTACGGTGCTAAAAGTAAGATACATGAAATAAGCAAGACGGGCCAGAGTTTACAGATGCGACTCAGATCGCATCAAAGCCTTACTCAACCATGCAGTGGAATGAAGAGACAACCTTTGATTATACTTCTTAATAAAATTACAAGACAGTTAAGAAGATAGTTCACCAATGCATACAAAGATCAAGTCATACAACAACATTCGACAACAAGCACTATCATCTCTCACAAGTGGAGACTCACTCCAAAAACAAGCTCCAAATCATGGATGATGGAAATGAGGAGAGGTCTTCCCCTTTTATAGGTCTCCTCCCCTTTTCCCTCCAAAACCCAAGAAGGGACTTCTCCACACAAGGAGACTAGATTCTTCCATACCCTACACCATTCCATATCTCACATGCATGACTCTTTTCTACAACTCTAGAATGTTCCCAACATATCCACACTAGTCTAGAATACTCCTTCATGTATGGTTAAAACTAGTCGCAGAGCAAATGAGTTAACCTTAGCACCGTGACATTCTCTTTCGTCATTTGCATACCTCGTTGCAGAGAGAAACTTCTCCCCTTGCCCATATAGTTACCTCATCGGCACAGAGTAGGTAGCAAAACCATCAATGAGATGCATTCCAGATTGGGGTAGATGAGACTTCCTTGAAACTGGTCAAGAAAATTCATCACAATGACAACGTCATAGTCTCTAAAGGTAATGACTTCAATAGGCACACTTCCCTTCCATCCTCCAAGATGAACATCCACATTTAGTGCAAGGACAACTGTTTGTATTTCTCGAGAACTAACAAATTTGAGCCTTGTTTGTCTAAGTTTAATTGGTAGTCCTATTCTCTCAGCGGCTGTCTTGGACATGAAGAAGTTAGTTGCACCTGTGTCCACCAAGCCACTCATCTTTGTGCCCATGGTCTCCACATCCACCATTATTTATCTCTGACTTATCATTCCTTCTTCTAGCATGGGTTTGGCTCGAACTTCCTAGCTTGAAGTTAAACTTTGCTTCCCCTACTTGATTAGCGAAGATTTTTAGTTTTTCTAACATGGCACAATCATTGACTTTGTGCGGTCCATCGAAAAAGAAACACTGCAAAGGTGGTAGACTGAAGTAGGAGCTTCTAGTTCTTTCTCATCCTCCTCGAGTAGACATAGCATAGAGGCGCTGCATGATACTTAGCGTTGCCATTTCTTCTGATTCTTCATCATCCCAACTTATTGTCATCTTTCTTCATCATAGTCGTCAAGGATCCAAGTCTTGGACACTCCTTCATGTGATGTGGTCCCTTGCATACGAAGCACGAGGGATGTCTCTTCCTTTCCTCAAATATCGTTTAACGGGGCGCACAATTCTTTGATTCAAGTTCGGCACCTCCACCATTATCATGATGGTCTATTTCTTCTTCTAGGTGGAACTCGCTGAGTGATTTGGTGTCGTGATTGCCTCATTGACAGTATGGGGTCCTCGTCGTTGTACTTCTTGTTTTGCCAATGTTTGTAGTTCATCCACAAAGTAAAATTGACGATTCTCCTCTGACATGTTGGGGATTTGCAACATAAGCGCTATAAGCTCATTAACATATTATGTGATTGTTCTCCTCTGTTTTAACTCCCTCAAATTCTTTCGTGCTTGATACACGACATTTTTGGGGTAGAAGTGTCGTTTAAGTACTCACTTGAACTACTCCCACCTTTTTCAACATCTGCATGTTTTCTTCGCAACCACAACGCGGAATCATCAAGGAACTGAGAAGTAGCTCGTACCCATGTCGTATCATTTTTAAGATGACATCCCTCGAAATTGTTCTCCATCTTCCATATGAAGTTCTTGACTTCTTTGTGATGGAGGCCGCCGACCCACGCACGTGTATTCCCACAGGAGACGGTGATTTACAACATATTATGTGATTGTTCTCCCCTGTTTTAACTCCCTCAAATTCTTTCGTGCTTGATACACAAAATTTTTTAGAAGTGTCATTTAAGTACTCACTTGAACTACTCCCATATGTCTATGACAAACCTTTTTCCAACATCTGCCTGTTTTCTTCGCAACCACAACGCAAAATCATCAAGGAACTGAGAAGTAGCTCGTACATGTGTCGTATCATTTTTAAGATGACATCCCTCGAAATTGTTCTCCATCTTCCATACGTTCTTGACTTATTTGTGATGGAGGCCGCCGACCCACGCACGTGTATTCCCGCAGGAGGCGGTGATTTGCTACCCATTCGGACGATCCAAGTCCACAGATGTGTCTGGAAGGTCGTTTCGAGTCATTTTCATGTATTTTTTTTATTTGGGGTTGTATTTGACACCCGATCGGTTCGGACGTTATGAGCTGTTCGATCTTGGTGTCCTAGCTTATTTTGATATATATAGGAGGCGCTGGCAGCAGCAAGAGGTATCGATAGATTTCCTTCCACTTGAGAAACCGTCGGACCCTTCTCGGCGTGACTCCGTGAAATCCCTCCCACTTGGTGCGACTCCAAGGCGACGACCTCCTCCACGACTCCTTCCCTGATCCTCGGCAGCCATCCCCCTGTTCCGTAAGTCCTCCCCCACCAACTGCCGATGAACCCTTCCATTCTCCCGATCCCGCCTGTCCAGAGCCCGATTGTTTCCCGTCTACTCTCAAACGCATACTCCACCACCATTTTCTCACCTCCACACCAGTCTTCTTTCCCCTTCCCCACCACCTATCAAGTACCAGACAGCCTTCTCACCTCCGTCCGAGGCCGCATAGTCCACCCCCTTCTTTATCCTGCACCGTGCAGACCTTCCCCTCCTGCATGCCGGCTGTTCCAGGTTCGGAAGAAGCCAGAAATCAGTTTTTGGGTCCTGGAGTTTCATTCCAGAACCCAGAATCCAATAATTCAGTAGACCGCCTACCTATTCCAGGAGCATGAAGTCTGTCCAGCACCCAGGAGTTGGTTCCAGCAACCCCATTTCTTGTCCAGCAACCCTATTTCCTGTCCACAGCAGCCCAATACTCCTACTCAAAGCGCAGTAAACCGGAAAATCAATTCTGGGTGCTGAATTTGATCCCAGCACACCTATCCCCTGTCCACAGCCCCTACTAACCTTCCAAATCACTTCCACTCCCACCCAAACTCATCCAAGTGACCGCCGCCATCAGTTTTCAGCATCCACGTGAAGCCTACAGTCTCAGAATACTACTTTAGCCGCATTTCGGCGCCGCCTACATGTGTAAGTTGTAATTTGGTGTACTTGTTTAGTTGTTTTCTATTATTGATATTTGGACCATACTTTAGTGGATGCAGAATTATATGCTTGTGTTTCGTGAAATCAATTGATTTGCTAGACTTATTTGGCACTCGCTTAATTATAATTGCACCTCAATTATGCGTGAATTTTCATTTTGTTTTCCAATTAAAATTTATTGAGAACAATTGTGCACCTAGTAATCTTCATTTTAATTAATTGCTTGTGACTAATTTGCAATTGGACCAAATCATTTGCATACGCATTAAGTATACATTTGATTAGATTGTGTATATTTTCATGACATTTTAGGGTTTGTTGTAGGTCCGTTGCATTCGTCGTGTGATCGCTTGCACTGCATCTAGGGTTAGGCCATTGTAAGTCCGCCACCTATAGATTCGTCCTGCGTCACTTTGTCATCTTGACTACCTAAGAATGAGTCTGGCCTGGGAATAACCACTCTTGGAATGGCAGTGATGGTGCTAACACCTCCATTAGCAATAGACTTCTTGCATATGATTAGATCTTCCTCCAGGTGTGCGATTTTTCTCTTGAGTTCACTAGATTGTTGCTCCAACTCATTGATACGTTCACGTAGAGTTGCGTTGTCGTCAAAAGCATATTGAAGTTTCTTCTCTAGTTCCTCACAAATAGCTTCCCACTCTTTACGTACCTGCGGTTGTTCATCTCCATGAACTCCATGCATTTTTCTGAATCCATCATAGCAAGTTCTAAGTGGCTCTCTTCGCGAGCCATGCTTTGGTCGCGCTTCTTCTTGCCAGTCTGGTGTGTAGCCTCTACCTCTCTCCTCCATAATGTTAAAGTCTTCATTTCCATCCAAGGATTTGTTGTAGCATTGCGTGTGCAACCTGGCTCTGATACCAATTATCACGGGCACAGAACTTCAACACAAAGCGCGTGCGGAACTTGGATAATTTCCTCCACAAACTTGTGCTAGCCAAGTAAGCTGTACTCCAACAGCACGGTGGAATGAAGAGAAAACCTTTAATTATACTTCTGAATAAAGTTACAAGACAGTTATGAAAATTGTTGACCAGGACATACAAAGATTAAGTCATACAACAACATTTAACAACAACAAGCGCACTTAACTCTCACAAGTAGATACTCACTCCCAAAATAAGCTCCAAACCATGGATGATGGAAATAAGGAGATATCTTCCCCTTTCATAGGCCTCCTCCCTTTTTCCCTCCAAAACCCCAAAAGGTTCTAGACTACTTCACACAAGGAAGAGACTAGATTCTATCATACTCTTCTACACCATTCTATGGCTCCGTTTGGTACAGTGGTGGCGGTCATGAACGCGGTGGTAAAACCGTCATTCATGAACGCCCACCTAGGAAACTTCATCCACTTGAACATAAAAGTGGATGAAGTTCCTTAGGTGCCCGTTCACAAATGACGATTTTACCACCGCGTTCACGACCGCCACCGCCGTGCCAAACGGAGCCTGTATCTCACATGCATGACTCTTCTCTACAATTCTAGAATGTTCCCAACATATGCACACTAGTCAAGAATAATCGTTTGTGTATGTTTAAAACTTGTTACAGAGCAAATGAGTTAACCTTAGCATAGTGACAGTTAGCTTGAACAAAGAAGTGTCACTCTTCCTTCCAACTGATGAATCCACCTACTCTATCCACCACAACTAGGAGTTTAGATCATTGTTTCGGTCCAAATCGACGATCGTCCGCTTTCTTCCTTACAGCTACTCCCTGTTTGTCGACTTTGTTCGACAACCTTCATGGTCAAGGAGATTAATATGGTAGTGAAAACCATGAACTGAGAACCCATCCTTGCAATGTAGTCAAATAAAATTAAGAGGGGCTGAAAATTCGTTGCCTTGGTCTTGGGCTTCTATGTTCTTTAACTGAGGACGTCGTCTGTGAGACTACATTACCAAGAGAAACCAAAGCCTGCCAAGTCAGATCCAAGCTTCGATCATGGCACTATGATAACTTTGTGGTCATGACATGGCTCATTAACTCCATAGAGCCTTAGATTGGAGATGCCTACCTCATGTTGGATAATGGTGGCAATCTGGAGCAATGTGAAGGAAATATTTTCTAAGATTGGAAACCACGCCCACATTTATAATATCAAGACATTATGATAGCTCTTGGAGTGCTTGTGCAAAACCCAATGAAATTATCCTATGACAACAATGCTATAATTAGCATTGCTAATAATCTGATTTATCATGGCAGGATGAAATATATTGAGATTGACGGACACTATCAATAAAAAATTGATGAATGACATTTTATCTCCCTCTCATGTTATATCGGAAGACTATATTAATGACCTGCTCACAATGAGAATTTGTACTCTGATGTTCAATGTTCTCGTTGGCAATATGAGTTGAAAGAGGAGAAAATAATGAATTGATTAAAACTAAGCCAATTACTCTTACATATATATGAGTAAGGGAAATAAACACACGGACTAAAATAACCCTACAGCGGGTGATAAAGCGATGACCTGCTCACAATGAGAATTTGTACTCTGATGTTCAATGTTCTCGTTGGCAATAAGAGTTGAAAGAGGAGAAAATAATGAATTGATTAAAACTAAGCCAATTACTCTTACATATATATGAGTAAGGGAAATAAACACACGGACTAAAATAACCCTACAGCGGGTGATAAAGCGAATACGGAAAAATACAACGACTTGACTAATTACAACTCTCCCCCTCAAGTCGGAAGGAAAAGGTTTGTCATCCCAAACTTCTGGATATCATCAGCAAAAACATCACATCCCAAACCCTTGGTGAACACATCGGCAAGTTGGTCTTTGGACTGAACGAAAGGAGTGACCACATTTCCTTTATCTAGATGGTCCTTGATAAAGTGTCGATCCACTTCCACATGTTTAATCCTGTCATGTTGAACGGGGTTGAGTTATGTTGATCGTTGCCTTGTTGTTACAGTATAAGGAGATATGGTCATTCTCCTGGAGCCCCAGATCACGAAGCATGGTGTGCACCCAAAGACCTTCACAAAGGCCTTGAGACATTGCACGATACTCAACCTCAACACTAGATCTGACAACCACATTCTGCTTCTTATTTCTTCATGCCACTAAGTTTCCTCCAACAAAGGTACAGTAGACAGTAGTGAATTTCCTGTCATCACGACATCCAACCCAATCAGCATCAGTGAAGACTTCAATCTATAAGTGATTTTTCCGAGAGAACAGAAGGCCACGACCAGGAGCCTTCTTCAGGTATCGCAAAACACGATATGTTGTCTCTTGATGTCTATGGAGGAAAATGTGTCATTAGTAGAAATAACTTTATCCTTGTCAGACAAAGGTGTGTAGGAGACAACCTGAGGAGGATCCATCCATATGATCGGTGGCGCCCGAATCAATGATCCAATCAGAAGGAGCAGTTGTGGCAGTATGCGCACTTGGAGGGGTCGCAGTAGCAAATGAGGTAGAAGCACCGTGAGCAGAATCAAGCTGGGAGTAAAGAAGACGACGAAGAACATCCAATTCCTGAGCTGTAAAATGTCCTGAAGGAGGGCATGTAGAATCATCATAGACCTCGATAGAATACGCCACATCAGGCACCCGAGAACCTCCCTGTCGAATCCCTCCATGGCTGGGACCACGACCACGGTCGCGACCAGAAAGAGCAAGATGAGGGTGAAGTTTGAAGCACACCTCCTGAGTATGTCCTCTTCGCCCACAAGAATTACAGGTAGGAACCGTAGTGCTGGAGTTGCCACGGCCAACACTAGCTAAGGCCGACCGATCCGGAGGGACAATCGAGCTGAGAGACTTCCGACAGTCATTATCTCCAAGGACCATGCTAAAAGATTCCTGAAGGAAAGGGAGAGGGGATCAGTGGAGGATGTGATTACGAACAGTATCCGACTCCATGTTCAAACCCATCAAGAAAACATGTAGGCGAAAGCGTTTTTCCTGTTGTTGTAATTTAAATGCTTCGGCGGTACAAACAAGAGTAAACTGCTTGAAATAGTCCAATTCCTGGTAAAGCCGCTCAAACTCAGAAAAATAGGAAACAACAGTCATAGATCCCTGTCTCAACTCCAAAATGTGAGGAGTAATCTCATAGATCTGAGTAGAACTACCGATCTTTGAGTATGTTTCCCTTGCCCGGGTCCATATCTCAGATGCAGAATCCATCAACATGTAGCTGCGATAAACATTGGGTGACATAGAGTGAAGGAGATAGGAGACAACGAGGGAATTTTCCAAGTCCCATCGTTTCCAAGAGGGATCGTCCTTGAGACCCATCAATGTAACCATACATCTGGTGGCTGTGTATCACATGCAGAGCAGCACGAGATCACTCAAGATAGTTTGTACCATCGAGAGGCGCGGTGGTGATCTTCGAAGAGCCAGAGTGGCCATGAGTCTGCGACGGGTCACTCATCCGTGACATCAGCACACTCGGCGAGGAGACAGAAGAATCCCTCATGACCTTAAACCAAGAAAAGTCCAACACAATCAAAGAAAACAAAAAATCACGCTACAGAATCCATGCACGAGGATTCCACTGTCATTGGAGCAACAATAATGGACTAAGGATCTGCATGAACATCAGAAGACGGCTGGAGCAGGACAGGAACAGCAGAAGAAGGCTAGATCAGGACAGGATCTGGTCTGTACCAACATCAGAAAACGGTTGGATTTGGACCAAGGATCTGCAGAAGAAAGCCTTGACGTCGACAGGGAGAGAACAAAATTCAGACGACGGAGCAGCAGGCTGGATCGACGACGTCGGAGCAGCTGGATCGACGCAGCAGGCTGGATCGAACTCAGTCGGGATCGATGAAACAGTAGGCGCGATCGACGACATCCAGCGAAGCCGACGAAGAGCGACGACGAAGAAACGGAAGGTCGGCGGCGTCACGAGAAGGCTGCAGCGTTGTCCTCTTCAGCGACCGGTGACGGGATTAGGCCCGCCAATGGACCACATGAGCGGACGCAAGCTTTCGGCTGCTCAAAACTGCGAAGAGGCGGCCGCTGGAATCGATCGGTTGCGGGAAATGAGAAACGTGAAGGAAGCGAGAAGGAGGAGAGCGCACGGTTATGGCAACCTCCTCTGATACCAAATTGAAAGAGGAGAAAATAATGCATCGATTAAAACTAAGCCAATTACTCTTACATATATATGAAAGGGAAATAAACACATGGAGCAAAATAACCCTACAACGGGTGATAAAGCGAATACGGAAAAAGACTACGACTTGACTAATTACAACTATATGGACATTCATGCTCATCGAGAGGGAGTATTGTTTAGTGTAATTCTTACTATCGTTTAGTGTAAGTTTATTACTTGCTATAATGAGTATAAATACTCATTAAGAGGAATAGGAAAAACACGCTTACTTTTCTACATATATTGCCAATATTTTACATAAATTATCAGTTGCAGGAACATGCATTTGGTAGCAAACTAAGGATCATCCGCAACCAAATTTTATGTTTTAGGGAATGTTTACCTAAAACGCATAATTTTCCTACCCATATCCCCGATACACTTTGGTTACCTGTAAGTAAGATTCTGCCTTCCATAAAAATAAAGATATTCCTTAATATAATCTAACCCAAACAAATTTTGAGAACTCTTATCCCTTTTTCATAGATTGGATGCCCTAACTTTGCAAAATGTAGCAAAGAAACTTGATCTATGTGAAACCAAAATACTCTAACTACTCAAAGATCCTTATCTGGAATGTGCATTGTAAAAGTTTTCTTTCCTTGAGACAGAGACATAATTTATGGTCATTGAAGATATTCATCATATTGGAAATATTGCTATAAATCATCTGAAGATAGTCAGTAGCTCGTGCAACGTTAGTGTTACGGGTCCTTTTATGGCGTTATTTATTATTAATTATTTCCTAATATGCATTTATTATGTCATAAGAGTTTCATTATAGGGCGTCGTTATTTATGTCGTGTCGTTACGAGGTGTCCTTTTAATCGCATGTCCAAGTCTGTCGAAATTTCCTTACTTGTTCTTTCCTTTGGATGTCGATTGTAAGTCCTATTTAAAGGACTCAGTGAGTCTTGTATTGGTATGAATAAAGAAGTCTATATTCTCAAACCCTAAAAGAGATCTTGAAAGCTCTCTCTCTCTCGAGCACGCCCCGCATAGAAAGTCGCGGTCAAGGCTTCGTAGTATCTCCGCTTCCGTCATCTCCACCTCAGGCTACTCTTTCGGTGACCTCCGAGTCAGTCTCTAACATCTTGGTATCAGAGGCGACTCCTCCACTTCCTTTTTCACGCAAGCCGGCATACTCTGTCTTGCAACCGCGCCATTATCAATCCAACCACTGAGCCCTTCGATAGCGACGACAACTACCATCGAGCCCCGCGACATCAACGTCAATCCCGACAGCCGACTTGGACGAACTCGATGACTTCACGGTCGCTGGATGCACCTCATCCCAGCGGAGACCACGGTGCAAGCTTCCGCGGATCACGGGTTCAAGTTCCGCTTCCGTCTCCTGCGTCATCTCAGTACTTCAACGTCCCTGTTGCGAAGAGCATCGTCCACCATCAACCCGTCCTCGAGTCATCTACAGACGACACACAACGGAACGTCATCGCTAACGCCCTACGTCGTCGAACCTACGTCTACCGCCGCACGCCTGATCAACGCCCTAAAGATACGCAAAGGAAAACGCCGAGCAACCGCGCACTTGGCTCCTGCGGGTTCCGATCCGAAGCCACTCCTTCCTGATTCGAGTCGACCCTCACGGTCCATTTCATTCTTTCCATTCCAGCGCCGCCCCCGCCTGGGTTTCCAAATCGACCGGGTGGACTTACTTACGATCAAGCCATAATTTCGGACGACCAATATTGGAAATCACGTTAATCACTCCCCGATTAAGCCATATTTTAATCAATTATTACTCAAGCTCATTTTTTATGGAAGTCACCATTAGCTTCCAGACTCTTGTCGCGCACATTATTGAGATTCTAATGCCGTTTGAGGAACTCTATAACAAACAACTCCGGTCCGCCAAGGCACAGTCATCGCTTCCTCCGCCGACCCCTGCTCCGCCGGTACATCCGGCCACCTCGCCGCCAGATCCGTTCCTTCTGCCGATCGGCCCTCCACAGCTTCCAATGCCAGACGCAGCCGCACCACCGCTCTCTATTGTGGTTTTCCTTCCACCACCAACTCATGCAGGCTCCACCCCGCAGTCTTCGCCATCGGCATTGCCGCCTCGTCTGCGGCCACCTGCCCTGTCAGCCCCCCTTGATCCCTTTCTTCAGCAGTACGTACCCAAGTCGACACCGCCATTGCTGATCAACACCGCTCCTTCTCCTGTCCGAAACCATCAGGGACCCTCGTTCAGCCCGTTCACCGCCATCTTTTATGCCTCCGCTAAAACAACACGATACCAGGAGTTGTTCTGATGGGAAATTAAAGAGTCAGATGATCAAGCAGTGCAAACCTCATTCGAGCTTGAGGACAAGCTCGATTTGAAGGACGGAGGAGATGTTACGGGTCCTTTTATGGCGTTATTTATTATTAATTATTTCCCAATATGCATTTATTATGTCATAAGAGTCGTGTCCTTATAGGGCGTCGTTATTTATGTCGTGTCGTCATGATGTGTCATTTTTAGTCGCATGTCCAAGTCTGTCGTTATTTTCTTTCATGTTCTTTCCTTTTGATGTCGATTGTAAGTCCTATTTAAAGGACTCAGTGGGTCTTGTATTGGTATGAATAAAGAAGTCTATTTTCCCAAACCCTAAAAGAGATCTTGGAAGCTCTCTCTCGAGCACGCGCCGCATAGGCAGCCACGGTCAAGGCTCCATAGTAACTCCGCCTCCATCATCTCCACCTCCGGCTACTCTTCCGGCAACCTCCGAGTCGGTCTCTAACAGTTAGATGTATAAGTGTTAGTCAGGTTGAATGTAATAGAATGAATTATTTACATTCAGCAAAGACAAACACACCTTGGCATCAGCTTCTTTTCCAAGTAGCATATTCTTCAGGCTTCGTCTCCTTATCAGTGGCTAGCTCGGCCAAATGGTTAGTTCTCTTACTAGGCATATAAAGCGGGATAAAACACATAGCTCAACCATGCAAAATTTTCGCCAGTAAGATTAAATCTATAATCTTACTCGAGATGATGTCAGTCACACGTGGATTGATAAACCATCCAAGCTAAAAGATCACACTATTGAATTTCAAGCTAAGGATAAAGACCTCCGGGTAAGCATGAAGAACTCAAATCCAACCCTAAATCATTGCCTCCTGTAGCTGTTTGTTACTACTATCTTTGACTGTGTAGTCCAATGTGCACGTCTTCATCGATGTGATCTTCAGTACATACCCATTGTAGATAACTTCTCCTGAAACCTTATCTCTTGTTGTCACACACATCCTAGACAACAAGTCAATGACTTGATATCAGGGAAAAACCAATCTGAGAAAAGATCAGCGCCTTCGATGATGTAAGCTGGTTGGAATACCTCTTGCTGTAACTTGTCCTTCTCAGTGTTGAAGCCCATTTGTTAAAAGACCATAAGGGGGGCCCATTATACAATTTTCACTTCTTGGTGTATTTAGTCTCACATCTTCAATTGTACTTTCTTTGCCTCCTCTACTCTATATAAAGAGGGGAGTCCAAATGTAATTCTTTATTGAATCTGGAATAATAATTATTTTATTCACATGGTATCAGCGTAGGATGAATTTTTTGTTCATTGCACTCCCTCATTTTCTCCTCTCGCAAAATTTTTCTTGTCCTCACACAAACCTGTCCGGTTTCGTGTGGCTCTTCCGACCTTGTGCGAGAAGTTCTAGACTCATTTTTCCTTCTGCGAGTTCTTCCTATTGAGCCCGCCACTTCGCACTCTCTATTGATCTCACCCACGTCTCGCCGATATCGCCAATCCTCTGATCCCCCCCCCCCTCCTCTTTGATAGAGTGTCGTCGGGTGGTCTACTAGCCGCTTACGAGCTCACGCGCCTTCCTGGAGCTCGTTGTGTCCTTCCTGCTAGTGGTTTCTGAGCATCGTAGCAGCCTCCCTACGAGCTCGCAACTTCTCGCATCTCTCTGAACTTGCCCTCCATGCTCGCCAAACTCGCCATCCAAGCTCGCCCTTCAAGCTCGCCAAACTCACCCTCAAAGCTCGCCCAGCTCGCTGACTGTCTCGCTCTCTGACAAGCTCGACCAACTCGTCGCACCTTCCTGCCGAGCCCGAGCTCTCTAAATGCTGAACTTTTCGACTTCGGCATAACCCCTCTCCTTTATAGAGACTGTCGAGCGGGGGAACCGTACCCAACTTCCAATGTGCTTCTCCTGCGAGTTCGGACTGCTGATCGCACCCTTCTGTGAGACTTCCAGCAAATTTCTCCTAAGGAGTTCGAAACCCGCACGCACTTCTTGCTCACGACTTCCTACGCTCCGCTCCCCTTACACTATGGAGACACCAACATTCACTCTGTCTTCTACACCCAACCTCCTTTCCAGTGCCTCTAGAAATCTGGGGACATCTTCCAAGCTGACTGAACCAAATTATCCTGACTGAAGTGTCTCTTTCACCTTCCTTTTACGATCTCAGTGCAAACGTCATCATCTAACTGATGCTCCTCTTGACCCCGCGACTCCCACCTATGTTGATTGGGACATTAATAATGCTTTTGTTCGCACTGGCTTGGTAGAGTATCTCGCACCAATCGGATGGCCTCAGCAATTGCTTGAGCAATATCAGTCACCTGAAGTTGTGGTTTATGCCTATTATCACTTTCGGCAGACAATGCTTCATTGGCAATCTTTTCTCGAGCTTCTCGTGCTTTTCGGCTCGAATAAACTTGCATGGAATCCTGAGGAATATGACGTAATTAGCTTCGAATGTGTGAATACATAATGCAAGATATTCTCAAGTTATTATGCCCATTTATTGGGTACTCACTGTGGCCAAAATCATTGAAACCCGCTCTGATATCACTTAATTATGAGAATTCGCAGACCATCACAATTTAAAGTCGACATCTTGAGTAGAGTTTCAAATTAGTTTTAGCATAGCATAAAATAAAAGCATAATGAGTACCAAATATGCGCATAATAAAAAAAATCATTCATTAAAAGCTTAATTATATATCAGGTCCCATATCCAAAAATACATATGTATATACATTAAAAGCAACTACACAATATCTACTACAACTATACAATATACAAGAGAGCTATAAGATTGTCTAATCAGTCTTTCTACATGCAGGGCACTGCAAGTCCCAGCACCACTTTGCATGTTTCTACACCACCACTCTTATCCCTACAAATATTTAACCATAACCGATATTGATCTTCTCTTTTCTTTCTTTTCGCCTCCTCGGTAAGTTTCATAGTCGTGCCATGTTTAACACTTGGTCCCTAAAAAATTAGAATATAAAGGGTTAGTCATAGACAAATAACTGAGTAAGAATTTTACCGCTTCAACCGTTAACATGCAAACACAAAGACTTAGTACCAATATGCATTAAATCATGTTTTATTAAATGTTACAGGTAAGCAGTGAAGTGTAATCAAATGAGCAATAAACAATAATAAAGTAAACAGTAGACTATAATAAAGAGAACATGTAAGCAGTACAAAGTAAGTAATAAGTATTAATCTGCTATCATTTCACATATTCATTTCGTGAATTATTCTTCATTTCATCAGGTCAATATTTTCTTCATTTCATCTGGTCAATATTTTCTTCATTTCACCTGGTCAATATTTTCTTCATTTCACCTGGTCAATATTTTCTTCATTTCACCTGGTCAATATTTTCTTCATTTCACCTGGTCAATATTTTCTTCATTTCATCTGGTCAATATTTTCTTCATTTCATCTGGTCAATATTTTCTTCATTTCATCTGGTCAATATTTTCTTCATTTCATCTGGTCAATATTTTCTTCATTTCATCAGAAAATGCTATAGTTGTCGTCTCAGTCATCCATCATTTGGGCCCGATCCTACGGGGTCAACATAAGCTGATTCAGGGCGATCGAACACACAATATGCCTTATGGCCCCCTGAATTAGACATAATTTCCAATTTGGGGCAATTAAATACGCAATAAGCCTTCTGGCCCATGAATAGGAAATAAAAATCAACACATCAATAGATAACTCACACCCCCTACCGGGGTTAACGCTTATTCTTATGCATCGATGCATGCAGCTTCTGTATTTTATTCTTCATTTATTGTATTAGGTGTTATGAAAATTAAGTTCCCCTCAGAATATTAATCGTTTCTCTTCTAAACCATTGTTAGCCATCTTTAGAGATCCTTGTTGTCAGTGATTTTTAAGTAGCGAACATAATCAATTTCAATGAAAAATGCATGCAAGAAATATGCTCAGTGAGAAAATAGTTGCGCATGTACTAATTAAAAAAATTGCGCATGTACTAATTAAAATAATTGCGCATGTACTAATTAAAATAATTGCGCATGTACTAATTAAAATAATTCGAAAATATGCGTAAATAAAGAGATAAAACTCACCACTAGCTTTTCTTTCCCTTTATCATTCTTTGGTTCATCGTCATGTCTATCGTGGGACGTCATCCTCCGCAGTATCTGTAAATAGGCACCCCTTTTAATATGGGTTGCATCATTAGATAGATACAACCTTAACTCCTAAAGACGATTAAGACTTTTTGAAGGGTTTATCTATGGTAAGGAAAGCTTAAGTGGACTTAAAACAAATATCGATAAACCCTAAAGGACAAAACACAATCATAAGTAAATACAACCTAAAAATTCACTATCCCATTGTATAATTAAAGCATCACCACATTAGACGACCCAATAAAAGTCTACTCAAAAAACTATGTTTCAGGTAGGACAAGTAAGGCAACCCAACATCCTCAATGTAAAGCAGCACACGACTATGAATTGAAGCCAACTTAAGGAAATTAAAAGCCCCACTCCAACAACCATACAAATACAGGGCCTGCAATCATTATAATAGTCGTCCAGTGACTAATGAAAATCCCCAACACTATAATTTTTATTACAGAAAATCAATAAGCTGCACCAAAACTAACAACCGGCGAAGTATATGCATGTATATCCAGAGATGGAGACAGAAAAATAAGAAAGGAGAGAAAAGGAGGAGAGAACAAGCCACAATTATCTATATCTGCCAAAAGATATTAAAACCCCTCAAATTTCCACAGCACTTTTCATGACCACCACAACAACAATTAATAGAAGGAGAGAGGAAAACAAGAGAGAACCTTACAGCAAGATAGAAATAACAAAAAATGAGCTATATCCGACAAAAACTGCACAGGACCCGCACGACGACTCAAACAAGTGCCGGAACATAAGGCAGAGACATCATCGAGAGACGTAAGCCCCGGCGAGGAAGAAGAATCCCGTCGAGAGAGAGAAGAAGAGAGAGAGAGTTTCTTCCATCGAAAACCCTAGACGAGAGCGAGAGAGAAGAATGAGAAGAAAGCACGGGAAGCTTCTCATTTTATCGCGCATATGCGTCCAGAATTATCAATTATTCCCTTACTCAACCCAACCGGCCACATATAACTAACAAAGATTAAGATTTAATAACCAAGCCCAAATACAAAAGGCCAACTAATATGAGCTAGCCAAGATATCTGAACCCAGCCACATGATTAATCAAAGCATTGTTCAATAATAATTCCCAGCCACCCAGCCGGCCTCAACTTATGTTGTAGTCACATAAAGCCACATTAATCAAATTTCAACCATATTTAACACAAATAGATATATATTTAACAATGGTTTATGTTGCTTACCTGCTCTCTTTATTACACTTCACTGCCTACTTTATTACACTGCTCAATTGATTATACTTCACTGCTTACTGTAACATTTAATAAAACATGATTAAATGCATATTGTTACTAAATCTTCGTGTTTGCATATACAACGGTTGAAGAAGTAAAATTTTACTTAGTCATTTGTTTATGGATAACCCTTTATATTCTAATTTTTAGGGACCAAGCGTTAAATAGGACATGACTAAGAAACTTACCGAGGAGAAGAAAGAAAGAAAAGAGAAGATTTGTATCAGTTATGGTTAAAAATATTTGTAGGGATAGGAGAGGTGGTCGAGGAGCATGCAAAATGGTGTTGGACCCACAATGTCCCGTGTGTAGAAGGACTGATTAGACAATCTTATAGCTCTCTTGTATATTGTACAGTTATAGTAGATATTGTGTAGTAGCTTTTCATGTATATGCTTATGTATTTTTGAATATGGGACCTGATGTATAATTAAGCTTTTAATGAATAAAAAGTTTTCATTATGTGCATATTTGGTACGTATTGTGCTTTTATTTTGTGCTGCGCTAACACTAATTTGAAACTCAATTTAACTTTAAATTGTGGTGGTCTGCGGATCCTCACATATTTTATGTATGTGATGCTCGTCCATCACATTACAAGCTTGATCCCTGCTCATTAAAATGTATCTTCCTGGGATACTCTCGCACTACCAAAGGATAACGGTGTTATTCTCCTGATCTGCACATATATATAATATTGGCCGATGTTGCCTTTGTCGAGTAAGTCATGTTCTTTCCTGGTGCACCTGACATGCTAGACACTATTTTGTCCCTTGATTCTTGAGCCACATCTGCCCACTTCTTATGAGCTACTAGATCTTTTATGGGTTAGCAGCCATTATAGTCGTCCAGCTAATACAACGTCCTCGCTTCCACTTGTGCCCACATCTACTCATGGTGATGATGGGATTGTTCCTTCGCATACTATTCCACTGGATAGGCCTGAGACAGTGACCTTGAATGAGTCTCACATTAGCGGAGATAGTGTCTCTACCCCACCACAAACAGATCTTCTGATTTCAGTCCGCAAAGGTACACATACTTGTAGAGATACACCTCTTTATGCTACTTCATATCACATCTTATCTGCTTCTATGAATGCTTTGACATCTACGCTGGACACTCATTCTATTCCCCACTCGGTTGATGAGGCAAAAGCCAACCCAGGCTAGGCTGCAATTATGCAAGTTGAGCTAGATGCGTTGAAACTTAATTAGACATGTGAATCAGTATCTCTTCTTGCGGATAAGCGCATTATTGGTTGCAAGTGGATATAGACTTTCAAGGTTAATGTTGTTGGCTCTCTTGATTGACTTAAAGCTCGTCTGGTGGAAAAGGAATATGCTTTGACATATGGTATTGATTATGATGAGGTGTATGCCACTTGGCCAAAATGGCTTCCGTCCGAAAGTTTTTTATCTCTTACAGCTACTCACCAACGACAGATATATCTGCTAGATATTAAGAATATTTTTCTCCATGGCAAGATTCCACTTGTGTTGGGAGAATATTCCCAATGAGATTCCCCGACTCTCACGTTAGTCCTAAATGGCTTGCTAGACTTCCACCCTAGATTTTATAAGTTTGTAGCCCCTTCTACTACCTTGAGGTTTCAGAATGGAAGCTCAGTTCTTACAATCTCAAAGTTCTGATATATCTGGGACCGAGTATTCCTAAACGTTTCAATCGAAAAACTCCCTTAAAAGACTTATTTTCAAACAAACTTGATCTCCTACATTGAATTCTACCATTTGGTGCCTATGATTGTAGTATTTTCATTGTCGGTCCCGAGCTATTAAATGGAAAAATGAAACCACATTGATGGTGTCGGTCCTCTCTCCTTAGGATTTCTATAGAGACTATTAAATTGCCCTGTATATATATGTATATGTATTTATGTAGAAAGCTATAAGCCTTTATAGATATAGCCATTTAGATAAAAATTACGTTTCTCCAAAAGTACAAACTTTTTCAAGAAAGGAAAATAAGATTATAGCGGAAATGTCGGATAAAAATCTAAGTTTCTCCAAGAGTACAAACTGTTGTCAACAAAGAAAAATAGGATTATAGTGGAAAATGTCAGATAGGGAATCAAAGCAAAAGAAACCAGATTATAATTTACATAGATGCTCAATTTTTCACGTAAGAGATGAGAAAGTAAGATAAACTCACACCTGAATTCATGATGAGGTTTCTCAAAACCTATTTGAGTCAGGCCATTATAAACCTACAATAAAATTGTAATAGTTTAACATAACCAACGGTAAGCAAGCAAAAGGCAAAAATTATTGATCTTACTACTTCCCAAGACCGGGGATGAAAACCAACAGTGAAACCTTCAAAGACTCGAAATCCATGTTTGGTGCATGGGATTGCAATTTCAACAAGAACCCTAATCCATAGGAATAGGAAGTACATGAAGTAAGTTGGTGAACACAACGAAATGACAACATTAGAAATTAGGCAATAATCAGAATGAAACGTAGAAAAAACATCATAAATCAAGATGAAAGAATATTTCGCCAATATCAGCTAGAATTTAATACGAACACTTTCATTCTGCTAATATAAATCATGAACGGCAAGTCTGCGCAAATGGAATAATCTCTTGTGTACTGATGAACACACAAAATGTATATATATTCAGGTATACATTAATTACAGTAAATATATGTAAATAAGAGCAAAACTTTGTATATACTTTTCTCTATCTCAAATACAATGTATGAATACAAATATATAGGAGGGAGAAAGAGAGAGGAAATCCTTATACATGATGTGGGATTAAAGAGAAGAGAGAGAAACAAATAAAAGGGCTCCAATATGGGTCATTACATGGGCTTTTCTAACACTCCCCCGCAAGCTGGAGCGTACAAGTCGTAGACACCCAGCTTGGACAGGAATTGATAAAATAGGGTACTTGGTAGGGCCTTGGTGAGAATATCAGCAACTTGGTAAGTACTCGGAACATGCTTTAATTCTATCTTCTTCATTTGAACTTTCTCCCGGATGAAGTTACAGTCCACTTCAATGTGTTTCGTTCTTTCGTGGAAGACCGGGTTCTTAGCTGTGTATAGCAGCTTGACTGTCACATAGTAAGATAACTGGTGAGGAAAGTTTTACTCCTAGATCAGCAAGGAGACTTTCAAGCCATGTGAGTTCAAAAACAACTGATGTCATCGAACGGTACTCTGCCTCAGCTGAAGATCGAGCAACCACAGCTTGTTTCTTACTACGCCAGGTAACAAGGTGATCTCCAAAGTAGGTACAAAATCCATTAGTAGACCGCCGATCATCCAGGGAACCAGCATAATCTGCATCAGAATACGCAACCAATGTTGGAGTAGAAGACGAGGTTTTGTATACCAGTCCTTGACCAGGGGCTGTTTTCAGATATCTTAGGATGCGTTCGACGGCCTGAAGATGGGACATTCGAGAGAAATGCATAAATCGGCTGACAACCCCAACAGCAAAGGATATATCTGGTCTCGTGACTGTTAGGTAAATCAGTTTCCCAACAAGTCGTCGATAGTGCTCTGGATTTGGAAGAGCAAGATCGTTATCAGATGCATGTGCACACAGCTTATGATTGACATCCATAAGAGTGTTAATTGGCTTGCATCCAGAGTAGCCAGCATCCTGAAGAAGATCGAGACAGTACTTCTGTTGAGAGAGGACGTCCATCAGGATGCCTCGCGATCTCAAGACCAAGGAAGTATTGAAGGTTCCCCAGATCTTTTGTTTGAAAAACAGAGCTAAGGTGTTGTTTGACCGCTTGTATCCCCTTTGAGTCATTTCCAGTGATTAGGATGTCATCAACATATACCAACAAAAGAACTGTTCCTGTTGTTCGATGTCGAGTGAGCAGGGAGAAGTCTGTCGAGCTGCGAGTAAAGTCAACCTCCCGGACAGCCTTGCTGAACTTGTCAAACCATGTCTGAGGGGATTGTTTGAGACCATAGATTGACTTCTTAAGATGACAAACTCGGGACTCCCCCGTGGTCTCAAACCCGGGAGGTTGTTGCATGTAGACTGTTTCCTGTAGATCACCATTTAAAAAAGCATTCTTGATATCCAGTTGATGTAAGGGTCATCGGCGATGCACAGCTACGGAGAGGAGGACATAAACTGTGTTGAGCTTGGCCACTGGAGAGAATGTGTCCTCATAATCGATACCGTGTTGTTGAGTAAAGCCACGTGCCACCAGTCGGGCTTTCAGTCGGTCAATGGTCCCATCAGGAGCATGCTTGATGATAGACCCATTTGCATCCAACATGAGTCTGGTTTGGAGGGAGAGGGACCAGGTTCCATGTCTGGTTTAGCCCAGAGGGCTGTCATTTCTTCTTTCATGGCTGCTCGTCGTCCTGGATGTTGGAGAGTCTCCTGCACAGAGTTAGGTATAAAAATAGAGGATAATGAAGTAGCAAAGGTTTTAAGCTGTGAGGAGAGGCGATGTAAGGATGCATAATTCGCCAAGGGATGAGCGGTGGAGGCCGGTGCCGGATCAGCAGAGCACAGAGTGTCGGAGATCGAAGCCGACTGCATTGGGGCAACGGGGCGAGGAATGCGACGGGTGTAGACCCGGATAAGAGGTGGTTTGTGGAGAGCGGGAGCAGGTTCAGGAAGGAGTAGTGGTAGAGGAGTGGTAACTGGAACGACAGGTCTTGGGAAGGATGGTGGTGGAAGAGGTGTGGTTGGTGCGGAGAAGAAAGGTTGGTCCTCCTGAAAGGTAACATCTGCAGAAACAGACACTTTTCGGGTAGCAGGAGAGTAACAGGCGTAGCCTTTCTGAGTACGAGAATAGCCGATGAATACGTGTTTAGCTGCTCGGGGATCCAACTTGTCCTTGGACGGGCCAAGTAGGTGGACGTAGCAGGTACAACCAAATATCTGGGGTGTGAGAGAAAATGCCGGAGTGGAAGGAAAAATGAGGCTAAACGGAGTAGCATTTTGGAGGACGGGGGAAGGGAGACGGTTAATGAGATAACTTGTTGTGGACAACGCGAAGTTTCAATAGGCTTTGGGTACCTGCATGTGGATCATGAGAAATCGAGCAACCTCAAGGAGATGTCTATTTTTCCGTTCAACAATGCAGTTTTGTTGGGGAGTATAGGCACACGATGTCTGGTGAATGATCCCAAAATCAGAGCAGAGATTAGCAAATTCGTGACTCATATATTCGCGAGCATTATCTGTCCGGAGAGTTTTTATATTTTCGGAAAACTGTGTGAATCTCAAGGACGAAAGCCCGAAATACACAGGGAAGCTCGGAGCAGTCACGAAGTAAATATAACCAAGTTGTGCGAGAATAAACATCAATAAAGGTAATGAAATAACGATAACCAGATATACTAGTAAGTTTGCACGGGCCCCAAACATCGGAATATACTAAAACAAAAGGAGCAGAGCTCCGAGTACAATTAGGGGGAAAAGAGGAATGATGTTGTTTGCCCAAAATACATGATTCACACTTAAAAGCAGAAAGAGAGATATCTGAAAGAGCCTTATGAAGGACTGGAAGAGGGGCATGCCCAAGACGCCGATGCCAATCAATGGAGGAGAATAACAGAAAGTATAGCCCGTTTTGCCAATCAATGGTAGGAGAAACATCAAGAAGATAGAGCCCGTTTTGCAGTCGTCCCTTACCCTAAACATCAAGAGGAAGAGGTGAATGTTACTGAGCAATCCAAATCGGTAGTGAGGCGGCTAACAGAAAGTAAATTAAACGGGGAACCCGGAACATGAAGAGCCGAGCGCAGAGAGAGAGAGAGAAGAATTTAGAGGAATATTAGCAGAGCCGGAGACGGGGACGGTGTCACCATTGGCTACTGTGATGTACTTAGGATGAGGAGTATCCAAGTAGTGATGTGGTGTCAGCGAGGTGATATGGTGGGTAGCACCTGAATCCACTATCCAGCGCAGACTAGTGGAGAAACAAGTGATACCTTCATTGGAGATGGAGGCGACGGAGGCAGGTGGGTGGCGGAGCATCCCTTGAAGTTGCTGGAGCTGGAGGTGAACTGCTTCAAGATCAGCACGAGTGGCAGAGGGGTTGTCAGCGGCAATATGAGCAGTCGGATGAGGAGGACGACCATGTTTGCGGTAGCAGGTTGCCTCAAGATGGTCATCTTTTCCGCAGAATGAACACTTAGGACGTGGTCGGCCTCCATGACCCCCGCCCCGGGAGCCTGACCGTCCTCCACGAGGAGCGGGAGGGAGAGGTAGTAATGGTGCAGACGAGTGCTGGAGAAGGACCGGGGAGGGAGGCCCAATAGTATCCGGAGGCGGTGAGACTTTGAGCAACATGGAGCATACATCAGATAATGACGGGGTTGTAGCCGACGAAAGGATCTGCGCCTGAATACTCTGAAGGTGAAGCGGGACCCGAGCTATCATCATGGAAATACACACAGCCTCTTTTTGAGCACGATGAGCTGCTAGATCTGTAGTAGAGGGTTGATGTTGTATCTAGGATTCAGCAAGAGTCTTGGCCCGAGCACCAAATGAGGTTAAGTCGGCCGCCCCGCCACTGTCAAGAGTTTGAAGCTCGGTAATGATGCATACAAGTGTTGAAGGCTGTCCTTGCCGGAGTACAAGGAGTGGAGTTCCTCCCACATTGCCTTGGCCGTCTCATGATACATGGTCATGCGGTAAGGTTCGCCATCAAGGGAGTTGAGAAGCCACGTCTGAACACGACCATCGTTACGCAGCCAGTCATCAGTAGGATCAGATGGGGGCTCCTTAGTGAGATGAGACAGAAGCCCCTTAGACTGAAGAACCCGTCTGACAGAGTGCACCAACTCGACGAAGTTTTTCTTCCCAGTCAGGGAGATGGTGGTGATTCTTAGTTCGTCGCGCAGTTCAGAAGTTGGAAGCAAGCGGGCTGCAGGAGAGGTAGCGGTCTGCCCATCGGGATGCACGGAGGGATCACTGGAGGAACCCATTGCAGAGAGGTTGGCACGGCTGCTGAGGAGATCGCTGCTAAAGAGGAGCTCGTTGTTGGAGATCGTTACTAGAGAGGAGACGTCTGCTGAGGAGATCGCTGGAGAGGCAGACCACAGGGAGGAGGCCACACGACCTCAGGGAGCTCGGCAGAGGGAGCTCAGCAGAGGGAGCTCGGCAGAGGGAGCTCGACACGATCTAGCTGAGAGGAGACTGTTGGGAGGAGGCCGCTGAGCTCGGCAGAGGGAGCTCGGCAGAGGGAGCTCGACACATTCGCGCTGAGAGGAGACCGTTGGGAGCAGGGAGAAGGCCAGGAGGGGCGGGGCCCACTTGTCAGAAAGGAGAAGGCTATAAGAGAGACGAAGAGAAGAAGAAGCTGGAAATAGAGCTGGCAGGGGGGCTGCGGTCACAGAAAAGGAGACCGCGAGGAGCTCGCAGATGGAGCTCGCAAGGGGGGTTGCGGTCAGAAAATTGGGTGCAATTTCGGACCAAATGCTCTGATACCATGTAAATAAGAGCAAAACTTTATATATATATATTAATTTTAATTCACTCCTTACGTGAATTAGTCGATTTGCTTTTAATTATATATATATATATATATATTATAAATGACCAACATACATGCTGACCAAGCTGTGTTATTCCATGCATGCATTAAAAGTAACATACTGATGTCCACTTTCATTTAAAAAAATGTTTGCTTTTAAGAGTTTTCTTTTATTTTAAAAAACAAAACAAAATCTCTCATTTTAAAAAAAGATCTTTAAAATTTAGTTATTTCAAATAATTTTAAATTGCATATTTTCTCTTTCATAAAAAAATAAAAAAATAAACTATTTAAATATTTTAAGCATTTAAAAAATTTTGTTTTAAAATGAAACTCGCGTAGGACATTTAGAAACTAGTGTCGGAGATTTAAATGCGTAAATGAAAAATTTAGCAAAAATGATCGAAACACTTACTATGAGTATGAGAAATGTAAGTCGCGCGATGAATGGGTTACGCATGTCGGTCAATAACATAGAGGCCAACATACACCTAGAGCGAGCACCTCCTCTTGTTGTCAAAGTAAACCCTAACCTAGACATTTAAAGTCTGCACACTCAGATCCTGAACTATGTAACCAACTTTGTCGGGGTATTGGAGTAAAGCTAGATGTAATCGGCTTCAAAGAACATTTAGAAACTGAGGGATGTTTAGACTGGTTTGATCGTATGGAGAACTTCATGAGTTGAAAGCAAATACCTCTGAATTGGCGGGTTGAAATGCATCGACTCAACCTTCGGGAGACCATCTAGAGCCGCATGACTATCGCGACTTAGGCGAAATATCTAGTACAGCCCGTAGAGCAGTCCTTACAGAAGCGGCTACTGATAGACCTTCATCGAGCGTCACCACTGTCCTCACTGCTAGGATATTAGATTCCCTTCACCCTCCAATCACTATAAGGACCCCGACCCCTCCCACTAACCTCTCTCGAGGTAAGGAAATCATTGGGTCTAATTTTAACATGGGAGTATTTCGATGCTTCAAGTGTATGGAGTCGGGGCACAAATCATCTGAGTGTCCGCGACACCACTTTGTCGTTATTATTGATTCTAATGATGGAAGTGAGTCTGAGCATGGAGTTTACATTAGTGACTCCAATCCTGAACCCGAGCTCGAGTTTAAGGATGTATTGTAATTTGTAAGTAGGAGGGCTTGCTGATCACTTAGTTTGTGTCATTCAGTATAGCTTGATCACCCCTAGCGAGTCTATTGAGGATGATTATAGGAGGCACGGTATTTTCCGCACTATGCATGCATCCAGGGACAATTTTGTCTTATTGTCATTGATGGTGGTAGTTTGGAGAACTTCGTTTCTCAACGTATGGTGGATGCATTAGGGCTTAAGACGCACCCATTAGAACAACCCTACAACTTATTTGGAGTTAATAGTCATTTGACTATACCCGTTACTCACCATTTTCTCGTAGAGTTTTTTATAGGGAGCACATACTGGAATAGAGTATTGTGTCATGTCACTGTCAATGATGTCTGCCACATCCTATTAGGACGATCTTGGAAGTACAACAGACACGTCATGCACGATGGCACCAGGAACTCTCATTCCTTCGATCATCATGGACACAAGATTGTTCTTCTTCCCCAGATGAACTGTCCAAGGGCACCCAAGAAGACTTCATCATTAACTAGCTCACCTCCCTTTGATTCCCCTATAGATTTTCCATTCACCGCCACACTTTAACCTGGACCCCCACTCCAGGAAGAAAACTGTGATTTTGATGTGTCATTCATCCTAAATGGCCCGGACTCGATGCCAACCTATATTGATTGTTAATGCATCCCCTTGTGTTTCTGAGTTCTCCAGTGTTACATCTGATGACCACTTACCCCAGACATCTCACTATATTGATTTTATATTTGGCAATCGCACTTTTATTTCACCTCACTATCATTCGATTATAGGCAAACGCGTTGAGTTTCATCATGATATTGTTGATCTATTTAAACATCATCGCGTTGGGAGGATGGTGATTACCCCTCGGATGTTCACTCCTCATAAGGACACAAGCGTTAAGGGTTTTCTATGAAAAATTTTAAAGGATCAATTTGGGATCAATTTTAAATTTTGTAGCAGTAGTCGGACTCTAGCGGGTGATATCATTAAGATGGTTGGTCTTGATTTAGTAGACACTAAAAGTGTCTAGCATGAGAACATGTGATGCAATATGATTTAATGATTCCACAAGTTGATCGTGCTTAAGTCCTGCCTTGCTTCTTATCTTGCTTCTTCGATCTACCCTCTCTCTCACTTTTTGACACCCGTCTCTCTAATGTTTGATTTTTACTGATAATTTAAGTATTTTGCACAAAATTATGACTACTAGTTTGTGAGTATCTTTGGAAGATTATAATGTCATGGTTGATTTTATCACCGGGGGTTATATTTTTCTACAAGGGTTTGCCTACAGGCCATGAGCTGCAGCAAAGGATCCATCCTTTGTCTCACTACCTACCACAACCCGAAGTTTCCTACATTTCGTTTCATTTTCAGACTTATCTTGGAGGAGATTGCTCAGGACTTGGTTATTCGACAGCATGGCGGTTGCGCAGCAATTCCAGGTCGACGTTCAGAACTCCTAGTTGCAGGCTACATTACATTCTCGACAGGGTCGAGATCTTTCAACCCTGGGAGAACTAATGCAACCTGGGTCGCATCTTTTATTTTATTTTATTTCCCACGTTTTTATTTTTTATTTATGTAGCGCATGTCTTCACGCATGTTTATGTCTTTTATTTTTCCACACATGTTATCAGTGTCTATGTGTTTAGTATCATGCATGTCACTCGCACATACTCGTATGGCTTATTGGGGTGGTCGTTCAATAAGTCCCTGAATAAAAATATATGTCAAATTAGGTAACATGTTAATTAAGGCAAACACACAAAAGAGTTATATTACAATGAAGCATATTCAAAAATAGTTAATGGAAATTAAATAACTATTTAAGTTTCATTCTTTTTAGTATTGTTTTAAATATGGGAAATACCAAAAAGCAGAATAAGACCTAAAATATTAAAATTGATTTATTCTTCCTAAAATATTGAAGTCATATACAAACTAAATGCCCACATTAAAACCCAATGAAATCCCTCCTAAATAAACTAAATCCTATGCCTAACTAAAAGCCACCCTGATACACGAAAGGCGGCTTGGACAAAATCGAAACAATTTTCTCTGTTTCGGAAGTCCATTCGGATACCCCTCTCCGCACGCGGTGGGCGACGCCATATTCTCTCCCAGACGGTCATCAACCTCCACCAGGTTCCTCTGTCTCTCTCAACACCCGAAAGCTCTGGCGACCTACCTCCTTCCATCCCCCGCCGGTTTCGACGACTCCGTCGGTCCCGTTGCCCAAGCCACAGAAGCTTTGATCCTCTTCGACTCCCTTCCAAATTTCCTTGTCGCCTCCGTCAGCCAATCCTTGAGCCTCTGATGACTCCTCCATTGTCATCCCCCGACAGAATCGATGATTCTTAGTCGAAACTACACCCCTCCAGCCACAAGTATTGATTCCCATCAATGTTCTCCTCAGTCCAGCCATCACCATTGATTCTAATGCTTCACTCTCAATCTAAAGGTATACATTTCGTCGTTCCCTCGCTCGTGATGTGTTAGACTAATAATATGCTTATTTTATTTGGTCTTTGCATTTCGGAGAGTTCTTGCCCTAATTTTCATTCTTACATATTTGTCGTCAATTTAAACAACATAATTTTTCGTCTTTACTTATATGCTTGTAGATAAATTATTTCATGGTGTTGATTACGTTCATTTGCTAGGCTCTTAGGCGCGTCGTATGCGACTTTGCTTAGTTATCTCATTTTGTTACCCGTCGAGTCAAGCTTCGTTGCTCAATTTAAAATGCTCTCAAATTTACTATTTTAAAATCAAATCCTATTTTCCGGGTTACATCGTTTAGTTAGCCTAGGCAAGGGGTTGAATAATGGGTAAGAAATGAATTAATATCAAATTCTCTCTCTCTCCCACGATACATGGCGGAAAACCATCGGAACTCCTCGGCAAGGGCTCGCCCGTTGCACCTCTCCATCCTTCCCTGCAGCATTCGACAAGCTTCTCCTCTGGCGCCAACATAGGGCCTCCTGGCTCGAAGAAGAGGAACTCCAATACTCTCGCGACTTCTCCCTGTCTCAACCAATCACGAGATCTCAATCGGGGGCTCGTATCGCATCTCCTTTAACCCTACCAAAAAAGTCATCATCTTCATGGTCATTATTTCTCACACGGATTAGGAACCTAACCAATCGTTGAAGAGAAATCAACTATCCCCTTGCTCGCATTCCTTTTTACTCGAAGAGTTGCTGAAGAAGAAAGTCATGACTCAACCTGCATTTTTCCCGCAGACAAAAGCAAAAATAATTTTCTTGCACAATAAAGTTTCTAAAATTCTATCACAACTATGCAAGTTCTAAATCAGGTCTGCAACCAAGTAGCCCTACAAATACAATTTTGAGACAATTCTTGGCATGGAAAAGAAGTTAGATCATTATAGGCAGAAGACCTTCTATCGAGCAATAGCTACATCTGGTAGTTCAAATTGGTTAATGAGACCAATAGATATGCAACTTGCAAAAAAAGGTCAAGATGAATGTAACATATCAAAGACAACATTATCAGAAAACTAGGTATCAAGTTACTCGGAAAAGGTCACAATATCAACTGAGCTGCATTGCATCAATACTGTGCATATTATGGGTGGCAAGAACAATAGAAAACTCAATTACCTGCACTTTGATGCATCATACGCTATGCTGCATATGCAACCAAATTCACCTGCAAAAGTAAGTAAATTACAGTAACCAAAATTAATAATTTGATGCCAACTCCAGATTACTGTCCAAGCGATATCTCTTTACCATAGAGGCCAATTTAGCTTAATATGTACGGGGTAACACAAAAATGAAGAGTCCATGATGAAAATTTGATTAACGAGATTGGATGATCATATTAAGTATGGTCAGCTAAGCATGTCTTCCAAGCCCCTCAAACAACAGAGATGATCTGTTTTCCCGATTTATTTCCAAGCCCCTCAAACAAGGGGGGTGCTGGTCCTTTTAAGAAAAAGGAAGAGGGTTTTAATTGGTAAAAATTAGGGGATAGGAAACAAAATATTTAGTAATCAGGAGGACCATTCCTTTAATGCAGTGGATAGGGGAAGGAAACAAATTATTTAATGATAAAAATAAAGGGGTCTGTCCTTTCAAAACACCAAATAGGATTAGGAAACAAATTATTTAATATGAAGTAAATTTTCTTATTTAGTTTCTGTTGGAAAGTAGAAAGGATAATAACTGGTACACTTTATTCTTCCACAATGGGGATAATTTATAGGACTACAAGAGGACTCACAAACTAAACTCATGATGTGGGACTAAACCCACACATATATAAATACCTAAATATTAATACTTCCAACACTCCCCCTCAAGCTGAAGGGGGACCCTTCAGCTTGGACACATCAAATAACGGCAAAAGAGGTAGGCGATGCGGGACAAAACACCAGACGAACCACCGGGGGAAATTCCAAACCGGGGAATCAAGCCGGGGACATAGCCACACACGATGTTGACCCACACACGACGCAAGTCCCACACACGATGTGGACTCGCAGGAAAGAAATCAACAGACGGGTTGTCGGGGATACTCCCACACGATACACCCCGCTGGATAGAAAGGTCAACCAACATCACCCACACTCACAACATGCGAAAGAGAACGAAAGATGTGGAGCAAATCATCAAACAGGCAACTGGGGATAATCCGTCAGGGATACTCCGTCGGGGATAATCCGCACAAAGAGCAGTCCCACACGACATAGTCCCACACGACATAGTCCCACACGACATAGTCCCACACGACACGATCCTACGCGACACGACCCGCTGAGATTAAAACACCAACATTAATCGCGTCCCCAACACACGACCAATCGAAAGAAAATATGGGGAGACACATAAGACATAAGCCTGGAGGCCGTGTGGAACGAATGCGAAAAGTCGGGAAAGATCATCTGAGTCTCCTTAATCCCAACACGTGGATAACACGTGCATATAGGCATAACAACAACAAGAAGCAAATATTAAAATAAAACTATAGACAAATGACTGAAAAACACACACAAAAACTTCAACTTCTGCGAGAGATCAGCACCCCGAAAGCGGCTGCAGCGGCTGGTAGCACGGACACACGAGGGGCTTCCGCTAGAAGGCGGCTGGAATTCACTGAGGGAATCTTAAGCACATATCTGGAGGAGAAGCAGTGCAGCCGGCGGGATCTGGAGCCATTGTCCAGCTGTCAGAAGGATCGAAGAAAAGTAGCAGCCGGAGTCTCCGACGGGAAGCCAAGTCGAAGTCGACGGCAAAGGAGAAACCGGCAGGAAACGGGACCATCCACTATAGCGCAGAGAAGCAGCGACACGACCGGAACAGAGGCTCGACGGGAGAAACTCCCGTTGCTGTCGACGAGGGAGGAGGAAAGATCGGCCGCAGTCGTCCAGTGACGTAGCGGGAAATAGACGGATCTGCGGGAGAAATAGCCACACAAGTAGCAGAGGAGCTCGACGGGATCCTCCGTCGATGATGCAGACGGGAGCACGGGAGTCGTCGATGATGCAGACGACGGAAGCAGTAGCTGAGCCCTCGTTACTACTCCATCATGGCTGGAGCGACGGCGCAGCGCCGCACAGGAGGAGATATCCACTCCCGTCTCCGGAATCAGACGAGGATTCCGTCGGCGGGAGCGGGGGGAGAGCCGCTTGACGTCGGCTTTAGCAGCGCAGGACGGCGGGGGTCGAAACGGGATGCGGAAAACTTACGTAATCGAGAAGAAGGCTGAGAACTTTACGTCGCCAACAAATTAGGGCGATGAAAAATTTCTCAGAGTCGACTTCCGCTCTGATACCATGTGGGAAAGTAGAAAGGATAATAACTGGTGCACTTTATTCTTCCACAATGGGGCTAATTTATAGGACTACAAGAGGACTCACAAACTAAACTCATGATGTGGGACTAAACCCACACATGTATAAATACCTAAATATTAATACTTCCAACAGTTTCTTTTAACTAATGTGAATATTTTTATATTTTAAAATATTCTTCTTGATGTTGTTGTTTGCCATAATTAACGTATTACCTAATTTGACGGATCTTTTTATTCAGAGACTTATTGGGCAATCACACCAATAGGTCGTCACAACGAGCGCGAACGATGTGCGCGATACAAAGTAAATAATACATACGCGATAAATAAGATAGACGTGCGCGAGGACATGCGTTACACAAAGAAAATATGGGAAATAATAGTAAAATAAAGACGCACGAAAATGCGACGCAGGTTGCATCAGGGCCTCAAGTGGCCTCCAAGTTTGATGAATCCGCCCATTGGATGAGAATCTTCCCAATGCAGTGATTCAGTCGTGTGTGAAGTGCTTGAGCAGGTATAAGAACACTACAAACTTTCATGATAGACGGGAGAGCAATGACATGTAGAAGTGTCCCAACCTGAAGATGTTTCAGTAGAGGCATGGAAAACATGGTGGAATTTGGCACCTAGAGGAAGCTCCAAGCGATATGCAACCTCTCCCACTCTGCTAAGAGTACCTTGAAGAGCCCATAGAATTTAGGCAAGAATTTATGAACCGCCTATTTGGAAAGGGAGAACTGTCGGTGGAATCTGATTTTGAGCTAGACCCAATCGCCCAGATCAAACTATAGTTCTCGATGGCATCCATCATAGTACCTCATACATTCTTGGACTTGAATCAAGTGGACACGACTGATGCTGAGAATGTGAATATGACTTTTAAAAGCTTGGTCCACTCCACCCACTGTGACTGACTATATGATATATTATAGAAGGTGTGAATGATCAAGCTTGAACATGAGTTTGAATAGTGTCATCTGCAAGGATGAGTGATAGGATGTATTGTAGCAGGACTCTATCCAAGGGAACCAGCTGACCATTTCTTGGATTTGTCTCTGTAATGCGGTGCCAAATACATTTCGATGGTCATGTTGACCACCTCAACATGGCCATTGGATTCCAGGTGATAAATTGAAGATAAGGCTGTTGAGTTCCCTCAATCGAAAGAGCTCTTGCCAAAAGCAGCAAGTAAACACCTTATCCATATCGAATACAATCATTTTTAGTAACCCGTGCAATCAGAAGATATGCTCCAAAAAGACTTGAGCGACCTACATAGTTGTGTTAGGGTGAGCCAATGGAATGCAGGAGGTAGGTCAGTGAGATGATATCTCTTTCATTGAAATCTCACCAAAGAAAAAGAGGCACACCAATGAGCATAATTTGGTCCCAGCAACTTGGATGTGGTTCCATGGTTCCCTGAAGCATGATGAGATGTGGTTGATGAGAGTATGCAGGAGTTCAGTGTAGGCTTTGAGTGTGCCAATATGAACGCACAAAGATCACAAGAATCCACCATACAATATCATAAGCACACCGTGGTATGGAACCAACATAAGCAATCCATCATCAATTTGGTCAACACAACTTCTTTTCATAAGGAATCCATCATCAATTTGATAGAAGAAAGATGATCCAAAGAATCATGATCATGAGCCCATCATCAATTTAGTCAACACAATTTTTTTCTATTTCAGTTTTCCACATAAAAATACAAAGGACATGAGAGTTGTTGGTCCTCGCAATATCATTATTTTTTCTAAGAAAATTTTGAAGTTCGCCATTTGCAGTACAAATCAATTGTTTTATCTTACTTAGTATGCAAACGTCTTATATTTTATAGCAAATTTCCTTCTGTTATAATATTTGTGTGCCACCCTAACCTAAAAATTGGTTTGCAGCTCCTGAAACGTTTTCTTTTTCTTTCAAATAAGCATGTTCAGCGCAAGAATCTCATACAAGAAAATAGATATCCGTGTAACCTGTATTTTTTCTCATATCTAATCAATACAATATTTGAAGATTGATTAAATGGAAACTCAACATCCTACCGTGAGATTTATCATATTCCAATATATCTCTGAAACATCAAAACCAAATGAAAATCCAGAATTAATGATTACTAAAACAAACAAACAAGCCGAATAATAGATATATTACAAGGGCATGTTAAAATGTTTTAAAATGTTTCACCATGCCATATAAGTAAGACAATGATATGCTAATAGGAAAGCTAAAGCACACCTTTACACCCTCCACTTAAGCAGTTTCCACATATAATGTTTACCTGAAACTCTAAGTCAAAAGATTAGTATACGGACAGCATAAAATGTATGCCAATATCATACCAAAAAGAATAAGAGAAAATAGTTAAAGGGAATCAACCTGAGCGGTGCGACCCAATTTGTCAAATGTATGTTCACAATTTGTGAGGTCTCCATTATAAAATCCCTAAAATATTAATTAAATACGATGAAAAATCTTATAGGGATCGAATAATGCTTCTTAGGATGCCATTCAAGAAAACGTTTTATTTTTCATTTTTACATGCCAGTAGCAAACAAGGATATATCCTTTCTAAAGAGTGAATGGGAAATGAACAACATAAGCAAATCCATAGTGTAGTTACTATTCCAAAAATGAGATAAGATAGCCCGTTCCATGAAGAAGCATACAATAAATATTTCTAGAAGTCTAGAAATACATCTAATGCAGGGGTAGGTCGTGAGTGTGGATGCTTTAAAATGTAACCCTATATGGAATGCAATGTAAGTACTGAAAACCCTAATGTAGATGTGAATGCAACTAAAGCAGTCCAACTAAAATTGACATTAAGTAATTGATAAAAATAAAGCATATTCAAGAGCACATTCGTTCACAATATTTGAATTGAAAAGCAAGTGCTAATTCACAAACAATTGCGGCGCAAATATATCAAGCTCGCAATGAATAAACCATGCAAGTCAACCGATTTCACAAAAACAACACATAATAATTGCATCCAACAAAATATGGTCCAAGCATACAATAGTAGAAAAACAAGAACACCAAGATACGATTTACGCGTGCAGGTTGTAACAATCCAACCTAGTTTAACAACAATCAACAGTCCGGCCGGAACCCATGATAAAAGGTAAACTAAGCAACGGTAATAAAATTGGTACATAGCAGACATAAATGAAAGTAAGAACTAGAAACTTATGGCGGAAGTAAAGTATGCAACTAAGGGTAAAAGGGTACCTCAAAATCTGATTCACAGAGCCAACTAGAATTGAAAAGAACCATAAAATCTGAATTACTGAAATCTTAAACAGTGTTTGATATAATGAAAACTTTAGATTTTATGTTTAAGATACAATGAAATCTTAAATAGTGTTTCAATGAAATCTTAAACATATTTAAACATGATTTAAACATATGTTTAAGATAAACTTTAGATACAATGAAATCTTAAATAGTGTTTCAATCATGTTTAAGATTTCAGTAATTCAGATTTTATGGTTCAAACACTGTTTAAGATTTCAGTTGCATACTTAACTATGCAAATGTTGAGCGGTTAAGATTGACCGTGTTTGATATAATGAAAACTTTAGATTTCAATTACTGAAATCTTAAACAGTGATTGACAGTGTTTGATATCGTTTAATATTACAGTTTAAGATTTTATGGTTCAAACACTGTTTGAAAAGGGGCTCTCTCTTGAATGGATTAGGCAAATAATTCATAACTGGTGATATGTCTAGCTAAGAGGAGTCGAATTTCTTACCTCAGCGTTGCGGCGCTCGTAGACGCGACACGGCGGCATGATTGACCTGGTTACTCTAAAAACACGTAGTATTCTCCTCTGAAAAATTACGGGGCTCTCTTTTCCCCAAATCTCCTCAAGGACCCTAAAGGGACAAATACACGTACATTTAATTCTCCTAGAATTTCATGAATGCAATTTCAGAACGAAGGAAAGTAACCATTAGGGTGGAAAACTCGGGATAGAGGACGAACCTCACCTTGCCCTAATCTGCAGAGCAAAAAACAAAAGGAGGGATGAACACCGTCAATGTTCCTCTAAATTAAGTGGGATCGCCTGAAATTGAGCATGTGATGCATAGATCAGAACATGATGATCGAAAGGGCGCAAAAGATTTACTACAAAAAAAATTAATAGAAACTCACCAAGAAGAGGAGGGCTTGCGGCCTTTTCGACTAAGATTCAGTAACGTGGCTGCGATGAGAAAGAGATCATCCTCGACGTGTTCAGCCGATGAAGGGAGTCTCGGATTTCACAAGAGGACTTCTGAAAATCTCTAAGGAAGGCAAAATCGACAGCCTTTATGGTCTGGAACTGATCTTGGGAGGAAAAAGAAACCCTAGAACTGGAACACTGGACAGAAAGTTAGGGCTTACCTTGGCCAAAACGACGGTTGGAGAGGGTTGAACGCAAGTCAAAACACGAACAACAGGGAATCGGGTCTCCTCTAGAAGCAGGGAATCGTCGGCTAGGGATTCTGGAGGAGAACGAGGAGTTTGCGCCTGATTTCGACGATGTGTGGTGGTGAGGAACTGTCGACGCTGTCGACTGAAGAAGAACGAACCGAGGAAAGCCCTAAAGTTGAGCGCTCGGCTGGGAGACAGAAATAGGGCTTGCGGGAGACGCAGTTTAGGGAAATCGTGCGGGGTTGAAACCGTGCCTCGCGGTTTTTCGTGAGGAGGAAAAAATCAAACCTCCTCAATTTACAATTTCGCCATTACCATAAACACTAATCTTATTAAATTAAAGTTCTCATGAGCATCTAAATTGGGTCGAAAGGATTCGCTTCAATTTCATTTAAGTGACTATCATTACTTAACTGATTAACAAGAAATAAAATTAACTGAAACGAATTAATACCTCGATACGCCCCTAGCTCGATCAAATTTGCTCGCGATCGGATCCTGAAATTTAAATTAACGCAACGTGAATTTTTTGTATGTTACACGGGTGGCGGTGAAATGCAAGTGGTGAAGATCCAAGGGTTGTAGGCTCCAACTGAGGGCGGTTGTTGGCGATAGAGAAACGGGAGGGGTGGTTCGGGTGAGGATTGGGGCTGGGAAAAGGGGAATTGGTGCTGCAATTGGTGGATAAGCTGGGAGGGGAGATGGAGGCAGCGAGCAAAGGGAGGGGGACTACGAGGCGGCAGTTGGGGGGGGGGGGGCTTGGAGGTGAAGGCTTGATGTGGAGTGTGGTTGGAGGCGGAGGGTCATACGGCTGGCGGCGTCGGAGAGGAAATGAGGAGGTTTTCTGTAGGCTAGGAGGCGGTGGTTCGCACGCGGCTGGGGATTCAGGCTGCGTGTTAAGGGTCGGATCTGTAGGAGAGGAATTGAGAGTCACAGCAGCATGAGGGGATTTCTGTGGCCAAGACGGAATCGTCGGGGGTTGGGTGCGTGTGATTTCGGTAGGGATCATGGGATAACAGCTGGGCGACGGTGATAGAAGGGGAAACGGGAAACAAAAGCCTAGAAGTCACACCAAGTGGGGCCTCTCGAAGTCACACCGGAAGCAAGACCAACGGTTTCTGAAAACTGGACCAAAACCTTGATATCCCAAAACCGCAGCATGCACGCATATATATATGGGAATACGACTAAGACGCTCGAATCGAACGGCGATGGTCGGATGTCAAATCCAACTCAAAAAATAAAAGTAAATACTGAAACCAACTCGGACCGACCATCTGGACACATCTGTGGACTCAGATCATCCGGGCAGACAATGGATCACCGCCTCCTGCGGGAATAAATGTGCATGTCATCAATCTGTAACACCCAACCTAGTTTAACAAAAATCAACAGTCCAGTCGGAACCCGTGATAAGAAGTAAACTAAGCAACGGTACAAAAACTAGTACATAGCAAACATAAATGAAGTGCCAATTGAAAACTTACAGCGGAAGTAAAATATGCAGCTAAGGGTAAAAAATGTACCTCAAATCTGATTCACAGACCCAACTAGATTGGAATAGAATTATACAATCTGAATTACTGAAATCTTAAAACATTGTCTGATACATGAAAAATTTAGATAATTTCATAACATTTAGCTCATGAATAAGGGTACAACAACTGAAATGAAAGACGACTGAAAGGAAAGATAAACAAATGAGGAGAAACCGCAAACGTGTATTCTAAGCGCAACTCTCCACCGATGACCCCTGAAAAGAAAAGTCTAAAAATGGATCAGCCCAACTGGTGAGTAAGAAAGACTACTCCTATTAACACTAAAAATACATAAATAGTTTGTATACAAAAATACGAGTTTTTGATTGTTAATGCATGTTTCTGAATAACTGTCTATAGTTTCATAAGTTTAATTTCTGTATTGATGCATAATAGATCATGTCTTATTATCTGAGCTCTTATCTGCACTGATTTTTGAGCATTGGATTCTTTCTAAAGATTGGGAAATTAAGTTTCATGTTTTATGATTTATTGAACTTAATATGATTATGGAGCCCAAATTGCGACCTGAAGGTACCCTGAACTGAAGTGTTCCCTGAGGGGAACACGGACTCGCATCTGAAAATTTTCAAGTCTGGAAAAGAGGGTTGTCAACCTCATGTCTGAAGCTCATATGGACTGCTTGGCATATGAGTATTGAGGCCACTAATCTGAGGTTTATTACGTGTTCTGAGCCTTTACGTTTAGCCTAGTTGTATTTGATGTGTATAATTAATCATAGTCATGCTTAGACATGTTCATCTTTTTCATACTCTGATCTGAATGACAAATTACATTAATTCAATTATCAATTGATACTTATTTATAGGCAGCGCGTGACATGATTCGGTTTGTATCGTGTACCCATATATCTTATTGTTGATATGTATTTACAAGTTCTGCTGTTATATATGATTTTCTTGAGTGAACTAGGAAATGATTTCATAACAGTGATTTGTCTAGCCAAGAGGAGTCGAATTTATTACCTCGGTGTTGAAGCGTTCGTAGACGCGGCGCGGCGGCATAGTTGACTAGGTTTCATTGGAAACACAGATAATTCTCCTTTGAATAACCACGGAGATCTTTTTTCCCAAATCTCCTCACGGGCCCTAAAAGGAGGACATTATACATATATTTAGACCTCCAAAAATTCCAGGAATATTATTTTATGACAAAAGGACCGGAAAACTTACCACTTCATTATCAGTGGAGGGTTGCGATTTCTGGCATTGTCTAAATTGGAAGTTGTACCGTGACGGTAAAGGAGATCCACTAATTAAACTAGGGCTTATCTGGAAGCTTTAACGATAATACATAAGGGCAAAGACTGGAGTTTGCAAAAAGGGGGTTGAAATTATCTGAACAGGGCTGCTGGAGAAGGTCGGTTAAGCCCGGAAAAAACGGCCTCAACCGGAGGCTGTCGGAGAAGGGAGACAACAAAACTCGACTTCTAAATTTTGAGGAAAGAGGAGATCGTAAGTCTAACTGTAACAACCCTTATAAAAAGAAATCTAATGATATTAATATTAACCTTTCCTATTCATCTAACCGCACCCAGACCTCCCCCCGATTTAAATCTCGCGCCAGCTAGGGCTCTCGTCTCGCTAAATCCTGCAAGCCGCTCGCTCGATCCCGCTCCCGTGCCGATCTCCCGCTCCCATCTCCTGCGTGCAGCGTCGCCGCCTGCTCCGCCTCCCGCCGCCTGATGCGCCTCCTTCCCCTCTCCTGGCCGACGGCAGCAGCAAAGGCCGCCTCCTTCTTCCCCTCTCCTGGACGCCGACAGCAGCAAAGAGCCGCCCTTCTTCTCCTCCTTCGACCAGTGAGGGCAACAGCCCTCCCCCTCACTTCCTCCGGCCAACTGTGCCTTCTCCTCCGCTTCTCGAGGGCCGGTAGTGGCTCCTCCTCCAAAGAGGTCGACAACCCCTCTTCCTCTCCGTTTCGGCCGGCGGATTTCAAGGGGACTCCTAGGGTTTCGCTCGAAACCCCTCCTCGTGGATTCTTGAGCCCAAATCTGGTCTCCTTTGGTAAGGAACTTCGCCAAAATTTTCGTTTTCAGTTTTGCCCTAAATGCTCGTGGTGATTTTCGCTTTCTGATCGATGTAATTTCGTCGGTCCCTCTTGTGTGTGTCGTATATCCGCCTAATCCCAATTTTGTTTGCGTTTCCGGTGCCGCACATCAGATCAAGTGGTGGAATCGCTCCGAACCCTCTCCAATTTAGGGTTTCCGTCGCTTAAGAGCCGCCAAATCTTCGATCTTTGTGGTAACTCCTCTCCCCTCACACTTGAGGGAGGTAAGGTTGTTAGTCTGCTCTTGAGTGTGTTTTTGCAAAACAACTGTCTGTGTTAGCGTATGGTTTTCTGCTTGTCAAGTATTAAATATCATCTGCGATTATCCCTGAACAGGTTCAATAGAGCCTTTGACTTTGCTTGCGCCGCTTAGCTGTTGCTGGTAGTTTCGGCTTCACCTTAAGGCAAGTGGAGAATTCTCTCTCGCTTGCAAACTAAGAAATTAAGTTCTTTATACATGTATCTAAGATATTAACTGTATCTGACAACGCAAGAATCATCGCTCGTAAGCATGTCGTGTTATGATAGAAGTCTCCATGGAAAAATCATGAATCACTTTGGTCCTGAGTGTCATAAGCAAATCTTGGAAGCTAGGGTTTAGGTGGTGCATCGCCTTGATTGCATGGTCACGGTAAGCACGAAATACTCTTATTCTAGTAAGACTTACACTTGAACTTGAGTGTGAACCATGTACACCCATTATAAACACCTACGCATTTCAATGATTACAGCTTATGTCGTTTAAAGAATGTTTATATTATACTCCGAAGTAGGCTAATATTTTCAGATAATTCTGTTTGTTTCAGTTACTTACCTGTTTCACTGGCTTGCTTCAGGATTAATTAGTAACTTAGAATTTCTAATTTCTTCTGCGCGTACCTAAATTTATAACATGTTAATATTATATTCTTATTTTGAGGCATTTTCCTTCTGTTTGGATTTGCCTTAGGGTTCGTGACTGCGCCGTCTGCTCCCTAAGTTTTTCTTCGTCCAGCTGCAATTTTACTCGGAGGTTTTATTTTGATTGATGTATCAGCAGGTTCTATGTATTTTGTTTCAGTTACTGTTGGATTTACTTTTCATGTATTAGTTATTGTCAGTCATTTTCTCGTGTATTGTGGACAATTCCTATGATGTTTTGATGTATCAGATCATTTAATGTACGACATTTGTACTACTATGACTTATTGCATGTTCATTGTTCCAGCACTGTGTATGACATTAGTTTCATTAAAAGAATGCATGAGCATCAACCTTTCATTGCGTCTTCCGCATATTTATAAAATATACTAAATTCTTTTCAAAGTAACAAATTCAAAACTATTGTAGTATTTCTGTTTCTGCCTTAGCAGACATGGATTCCTTTCCACCCATGCTTGTGGCATCACGGCCCGTCCGAAGTGCGCTTTGACCCTTGTCGAGACGGGTCGTGACAGTTGGTATCAAAGCGAGGTTTGCCCCATACTCCGAGAGGGCATGATGCGATTTGGGTCATAGTGGATCGCTTGACGAAAGTGGCCCACTTCATCCCGTACAAGGAAGGTCACTCCACCGAGAAGATGACCCGGATTTATATTTCTGAGATAGTTAGACTTCATGGGATTCCTCTGCGAATTGTTTCTGATCGTGACTCGAGGTTCGTTTCGCTCTTTTGGAAGGGTTTTCAGGAGGCTTTGGGCAGCGAGCTCAACCTGAGCACCGCTTATCATCCGACTACTGATGGGCAGACCGAAAGGGTTAATCAGATTCTTGAAGACATGCTTCGGTGTTATATTTTGGACTACAAGGGAGCTTGGGATGAGCACCAACCGTTGGTTGAGTTCGCCTACAATAATAGCTATCAGGAGAGCCTCAAGATGGCCCCCTTCGAAGCGTTGTATGGGCATCGTTGTAGGACTCCTCTCTATTGGTCATAAGTTGGTGAGAAGGTGGTGTTGGGCCCTGAGTTACTTCAGGAAATGGAAGAAACCACCAAGAAGACTCGTCTTCAGCTTAGGGTGCGTTTGGCGCGGCTTATTTCCTCCGGTGCGGCAGAAAAGCAATGGAGGTTTAGGCAAAAGCACCATTTGGCGCGGCTTATGGAACGAAACGGAGGTTATTAATAACCTCCGTTTCTTTGTATAGGGCAAGCGTGAGTCTTCTCCCCAGTCCAGCCGCGCGTTCCCCCGCATCCCCAGTCTCGCGATTCATTTCTCTC